>JARYHS010012010.1:0-38001 GCA_031002005.1 Vandiemenella viatica
GGGAAATTGCCACTGCAGTGTACATTCCATCACAATTAAATTAATTAATTAAAAAATAACTGCACTGTGAATGTCAACACTTATTATGTTTTGTGAATAAATACTAAATTGCGGAACATAATATTTCTTTTATTGTAAAAATGAATAGTATACCATCAATAATTAAGTAGCAACAAGTAAATAAATTCTTACCTGGTAATAAATATCAATTTTTATCATTTTCTGGTATACCTCCACTCAGAAAACCACATGACCATACAAAAATGTTCCAGTGACACTTTCTATTTTTGGTTCAGAAGGTAAAAACATAAGGCATTTATTAACAATGCCATACAGATCATATAACTTTAGTCATTTTATCATATTTCATGACAGCAACAATCAAAGACCTTAGACAAGTCACAAAACAATTCCTTCTTAAATATTTGTGAATGCAAATGTATCTTGTACTGTTGATTGTCCCTTTTGAAATTATGATTTAGTTAGAATATTATTATATTTGAGGTGTTGGTAAACTCTGTTGTATGATTGTTTTTATTTTATTTTTTTCCCCCAAAAATTTTGAAGGCTGTTAGTAATGCAATAGGATAGTAATTCGATTCAACTGATTTCTCTCTTATTATTTTTATACAGTGGTTCAACTATAACACACACAAGTATTTCTGAAAAGGGAACTGGAGATATATTTAACAAATAACTTAGTACATTCCTTAATTCTGTGAGCACAGTTTAATTATTCTGCTGGAAATCCCATAATAACCACTCGAGCATTTGCTGTTAAGAGATGTGATAACTTTTCTTATGTCTTCAGGAGTAGCTATCTTTAAAGACATTATTTTTTTTTTCTTTATCATAATATGAGTCAGCAAGTTATTGATAATCACTTAATGGCAACAGATAAGAACGTTACCTATTGAATATATCAGCAACTGAAAAAATTGATTCTGCTGAGTTGTGTTTCATACAAATGTATTTACTGACCAGTTATTCTTCCCTGTTTATTATTTTTTTTTTACTATATCTCATATTGTCTTAATTTTATTTTTAAAATCATGAATATTTTATTTCTACTACATACTTTTAGAATTTTTAATAACCTTGTCCAGTATTTTGTTGTACTGCTTCTAATGAAATTTAATATTTGCATTGTGCCTGTTTATAGAGGCAATATATAACTTTCTTTTAGAAAAGTAAGATATTCTAAAACCTTCAATTGTCCTTAATTTTTATTCTTTTCAAAAAGCATGACATCCTTACAAGGGGAAGCAACTTTCAAGTAATATAAGACAGTGCATTTTCTATTCCTATCTTGTACATTTTAAACATGTTTCCAGTTCGTAGTGTTAAGGAAATTTCTTAAATAATTAATTGATTCATCATTTATTGCTCCCTGAACTCAAAAAGTATTACTCTTGGAGCTAGTTTGTATTATAGTTTTGATAATTAATACTTATGAAATGAATGATTAATTGCAGTGGAGTGCACATTCCAGAGGCAATTTCTAAGTATTTGTTTTAGCCACTACTGTCTGAAATACTATGAGTATAAAATTTGTCCCCCTATATATTTTTGTGATTTATGAAGCTAAATTTTAAATTCCTTCAGTATTTTTGCTAAATTATTCAACACTTCCTTTGGTAATTTATTCCAATCCCTATCAACCATACCCACAAAAGAAAATTTTCCCACTCCTTTATGGATGAAATTGAGTACCAGCTTGTGCCCATGGCAATCTTTTCCCTTCTATGCACTGTTGCTAATTCTTTGACCAATATCCTTCAAAACCCCATTATAATCATATGTCTTGTACACTCCCAGCATTCTCTTCACCCTCCTCCTGTCTTCCAATTACTCTAAATCCAGTTCCTTTATCATATCAATTACTGGCTTGGTCCCTACAGTAAACAGGTCTATCTGCTCTTCTCTGTACACCTTCCAAATCCTATATTTGATACCAAAATGTGGGTCCCAAACCACATCCTCACACTCAAGCAGTTGTCTGACAAAAGTTTTGTAACCCAATTCCCTAACTTCTCTTGTACATAGTCTCATCACCCTTTCTTTAAATTAAGGACCTTATAACCTCTTTGCCACCAGCTAATGTGTGCTATCCAGTTTAGTTTTATTGTCAGATGTTTTGCCAAGATACGAATATTTATATTTTAAGCCTTCAATAATCAATTCTGTCCCTACCCTACAATCATAAACAACCTTTAGTTTTTTGATCTATATGCCTAGCAAGCTAACTCGTCCTGGCATTTATCTTCATCCAATGTTAACGTACCCAGTTAGATATTCTATCCAGGTCACCCTGTATTTGTTCCCAATCTTCTCCCAGTTTGATCCTGTCATTTGCAATCAACCTAAATTCTGATTGTAAACTATCAACACAATCATTCAATAGAATGATAAATAGCAATGGTTCCAATGAAGTACCCTGTGGCACTCCCATATTCACTTCCACATCTTTTAATAATGCATTTTCTTCTAATGCTTTGCTTTCTACCTTTATAAAAATTCCTCTACCCAACCTCTTTTCCATTCACCCCAACACATTTCAACTTATTTAGAACCATTTTATGGCTCACTCAGTCAAATGCCTTAGAAAGATTTATCAACTTGGCCCTCCTTGCCCAGTTCATCTGAAATATCTTGCATGTAGCCCACCATTTATACAGGGGCATAGCTACTATGGGGCTAGGCGGTGCAGTGCACTGGGGCCCCTACATTTTTTTTTTAGATCTTCCGTCATCTAAATAGGCCCCTGAGACACAGGAAGACCCCCACTAAGAGCCCTCGCTGCTCAGGGGGACCCCCAACCACTGCTCATGGGGCCCCTAAGGACAACTCAAGGGCCCCCATCCTCAGCTCAGGAGGCTTATACTAGCACAAGGAGCAAAAAAAAGAGGTTGCCCGTCAGGCCTGAGGGCCCAAAATAAATTTCTTGCACCGGGGCCCTTGTTGACATAGCTACGCCACTGCATTTATAATGTAGTTGCATATCAATCTGTCTATCATTTTGCCTTTCACTGATATCAAACTAAGTCTCCAGTAATCTTTAATCTTATTTGTCACCCTTCCTTTATGAACCAGTACTACTATAACGTTTTTCCAATCCTGTCATAAGTAGTAAGACTCCAGCTTCAGGAATCATGATCAAAAAGTCAATCAGTAGATTGCTTGAATGTATATTACAATTTTAAGGTATCTCGGAAAACATTAGCTATTGCTGAGTAACTGTTAAATTTTGTGAGCTGAATAATGACTTCAAGATGATTTTACAAGTTCTTTATATTGAAACCACTACGCATGATTATGTTAGCTACTTTTATGCTTAAAAATATTAATACGAATTAAAATTGTTTGAGAAAGAGATAATAGTTTTCAGAGGGTGTTCTGTAAACAATATCTTTTTAAAATTTTAATCCTTGAAATTTAGCTGTGTATCACGGGTTTGAAATGTTGATCAAAAAACATTTGCTAATATTTATATCATTAAAACAATAACCATTTCTAATATAAGTGACAACTCCTCATTGAGTGTGGTGGGTCAGTGGTAATGCTGTAGCCTCACATTCAGGAGGTCACAGGTTCGAGTCCTGGTCCGGCTATGCAGATTTCGTTTTTTCCATGGTATCCTGAAATCATTCCAGGTGAATACTTGGGTGGTTCCTTGAAACAGCCATGACCAAATTCATTCAGGTTCCTTGCCCCCAATCCTTTCCCATCTCTAATAAACTCAACATCGATGAAGCACAAAACATTAAGCATAAATGTAAGACTGTTCTTCCTTTCTCCAAGTTAGTCCTATAGTAAAGAGAAGCTATGTTTAAAATACCTATTCCTGTAGTTATATGGTATTCAGACAAGCATAAAACATCAATATTATTCTATTGACAGGATTTGGTTCATTAACATGAATCAGCAATTCAGCATTAATACTCTAACATGTTGATGTAATTTATTAATCCCTATACAATATTTAATTTAGATGTCTGAAACCTTATTACTACTTAAACTATCTTCTTTTAAGGCTCCCTGCCTAACACTTGACTATAATCTAAAAAATGGGCTGCACTAACACCATTACCTTAGGAATCCTTTCATGAGAGGTGGTGGCTCCAAGCAAACGTCTGGTTATCAAATCTGAAAGAACTGCCTTGCCACTGCTATCGAGGTGTATACCATCCCTAGTATAACTCAACCAATCAATAGCGTCTGCAGGCAACAAATACATCTGTATTATTTACAAAAATTTTTTTTTTTATACTCTTAGGAAGTTTATTAAATGGCTGTGCCCCAGAATGATTATTTCCTCTTTGTTCAAATTATAATGAAATTGAGTTTTGTGGAATCTATACTATTATAAATCTGTAAGCAAGCTGCGTTTGTAGTGAGGCTTGATCTCTAATAACGCAAAAACTACCGCATCAATTTGCATGGTGTTTCCAAAATTTTAAAGCTAATGTTGCTGATCAACATCATGGAGGAAGGAATAATATGGAGACGACGCAAGAGACCTTTACCACGCATGGGAGTGAAGCAGGCCGGCGGAGGAGTGGGGGGGCATGGCCGGAGTGGTGGGGGCTTGACCGCTTCCCAACAAACACGGGGAATATGTACAAACACCTCAAGGGGACTCTAGGATAAACGTGACGCCGCAATCTGGTGATGGATTATTATGTAACTCGATGAGACAAATAAAAAATGAAGAATAAATTTTTTTGATATCCTGCTTAGTTTTCGAGATATTCTGTCTCAAATGTGAAATGGTTTTGGTTGAAATTCAGAAGAAAAAATTATTCAAAGTCAAATTTTATGATGAATTTTTATTTAAAAAGACGAGACAAATAAAAATAAAGAGTAAAATTTTTCGATATTTCACCTAGTTCTCGAGATATACTGTCTCAAAAGTGAGGTGTCTTGAGTTGAAATGCAGAAGAAAAATTTCGGAAAAGTCAAATTTAATGATGGATTCTTATGTAACACGACGAAAAAGCTCGATAATAAGGAATAAATGTTTTCGATATCTTGCTTAGTTTGGGGGATATACAACATCCAAATTGAGGGGTTTAGGTTTGGATGCAGGCTGGACCAAAAATTAATTCTGTCAAAGCCACAATGATTACATGGTTCACATGCAGAATGGATATTTCAGTTTTATTACTACCACTTGTGGTTAGTCTGAAATGTGTCCTAGACCAGAAAAAAAGTAAGAGGACCCACTCTAGGGATGAGCAACCCATACATTTTGTAGGCTGGTACCAGAAATAAAATGTTTATTCAGTCACCTTAATGAACATTCTCTTGATCAAGATGTGTTGTCTAATTTCACAGCCCTACTTATTAGGACAATTGTAAAAAAATTATCTCTCAGTTCGATTTAGATACGGGGGGGGGGGGGGGGGGAGAATGTTGTACAAAAAAAAAAAGAGACTAAATTAGAAACACATTCCCCAAATTGATTTTGTTCAAAGGCCAATAACTTCTTTATTTATGAAGCCCATTTTTATTTCTGCATGAACCTGTTTCGACATAAATAGATGAGAAAGATTTCAAAATCGGTAAAAATAGGTATAGACGTATTTACAAACAGAAACAAGTCTTATATGAAGCTTTAAAAATAACCTAAGTCAATGGCCTGAAATAGCTATTTAAAAAATTAATAAAACTCACAGCTTCTCACATAACAGTTTATTTCATCATCCATTGTCATTATAATCAGCAACGTGACGAAAGAAATCGTAATAGTAAATTCACTGAATCGCGAAGTAAAACACGCCCATTTAAATCTCATTTCAAACACTCGTTAAAAAATAATGCTAGTCTATTATGTGCAAAATAGCAAGGTTTGCTGATTTTCTACACTACACCAAGAAAAATTTGAGAACAAAGTCATCCCATTGAGAGCTATGACTAAATATTTATAGACGTGCTGCAAAGTTTGCGGTGTCTACCGCTCACTTCAACAACGATAATTACAATTCAACTTACTTATGAAATGATATTCCAGGTTCTTTCCTGTCTGGCCTATTTGTGCAACCGTACGCAACACAAGCTGGCATTTTTAAACACTTATACACAATACTAAATGAAATAATCACTGCATCTACCACAATGTGAACACCTTAATTGTTGGGAAGCGCCATATGGTCGCTGCCGGTGCTGCCACCATGCGGGAGAGTTTAGTGCTTGCTTCACCGATTTAACGTCACTTCTCCTCCATATAATTCCTTCCTCCATCATCAACATCTGCAGAAGTAGCTAACGACTAATATGTACCATGGGAAGAAGCAAGTCAGTAAAAAACTTCAGAAATGTGAAACTGTAGACCACAGATAATTATACACATTCAGACGGTCACTCCTTTCATAAAGAGACCTGACAAAATTTAGGATTTCCTTTTTTACTTCTGCGATTCATTTTTCTGGACCGCAGTAGGTACTTCAAAATAAAAAGAATACGTGAATCAAGTATAATCAGCATTTACTTGAATCGTAACAGGTCTGTTGAATTACGAAAAAGTTGTATTACAAATATTGAAGACGTATTGTCTCTGGTAGACTGTTATACAGTTTGTCTCTGGAACAAAATTGCTACGTGAATTCTGTACAATACAGCCACAATAAGCCTATACTTAATACGAAATTCAGTTTTTTCTCGAAGAGCGATGTCTGAAAAACAGCTATTATAAATATCAGCAAGTAATAAAACATACTTCTTTCATAATGACTTGTGCGGAATTGCACATATTTGGAAGTACTTTATTCGATTAATATGTCTCGTGGCTATAACGTGCAAATATAACTAGGCATCCGAAAATTCAGGTACATGCGACTCAAATAATTACATAGAAAATACGGATATATTGAAAGAAACTCAAATAAAAAAAATTTCAGATCCTAATGCTACACCGCGTAAATTATAAAGCTAAAAGAATCGTCCCTTTGGCCTATAACAAAGCATATCAGCTGTCATCACTGTCCAGGTTGCAGAAATAATAGCTTGAGTTACATGCACATTAGTACATATACTGTACCGTGATCCATTTTGACATTTTTGAATTAATTATATCTGACTGAAATAATGACAATAATGATACGACGGTATGAAACCAAGATTAACTCCAATTCACGTAAATTTCTATTTTAAAGCAGGAATAATTGATGGTGTATCAACATAAAATAAAAACCAATATCCAAACAGCAAAAAATAAATAAATCAGAAATAATTGAGATGCTGTGATTATTGGTAACGAATTTTTATTTCAAATATAACAAGGCATCCTAAAATTCTATTCTACACCGCATAAATTTTAAAACTTAACCCGTTATGCCTGATGCTAAACAAAACGAGTCAATTGTCATCATGTCCAGGCGGCTGTTTCGCCAGGTACTTACATGCGACTGAAATAATTACATAGAAAATACGGCTATATTGAAAGAAACTTAAATTAAAAATGATTCATATCCTAATGCTACACCGCGTAGATTATAAAGCTGCAGGCATCGTCTCTTAGGCCTATAACAAAGCATCATATCAGCTGTCAGGTTGCATTTCAAGCGATTCACAACTTGCGATAATGTTGCCACTCAGAAATAATTGTTTCAGTTACATGCACGTTACTACATTAACTGTACCATGATCACATCTCGACATTTTTGGATTAATTATATCTGACTGAAATAATGACAGTAATGATACGACGATTTGAAATCAAGAGTAGCTCCAATTCACGTAAATTTCTATTTTAAAGCAGGAATAATTGATGGTGTATCAACATAAAATAAAACCAATATCCAAACAACAAAAAATAAAAAACAACAAAAAATAAATAAATCAGAAAAATTGAGATGCTGTGATTATTGGTAACGAATTTTTATATTTCAGCACACTTCCAAGAGGACTAAGTCGTAGATTACTGCTATATTTACATAAATTTATGGCACCGCGGTTATGTTGCAATCCTCGGTATCCACATTTTTTTAGCTAAGTATCATGGAAAGAATATTTTTCATTAAATCCACAGATACATCCTTAACAAAGCTTATACCTAGCTATATAATCCCAGGCAAAGTTTACACATAAAATCGCCAAAAAAAAAAAAAAAAAAAAGATTACACATAATGATTATAATAACAGGTTTCTTAACGTTACAACTGTTATATATCCATTTAAATTTTCGGTACCACGGTTAACGTGGAATCCTCCATATCAGCATTTAAAAATATTATGTTTTAGCTGAGTTAAATATTGCTTTCAGAAATAATATTCGGCTAAATGAGAGTGAAATAGACCGACAACATCGTCTGCAACGTCAAAGAGAACTAGATGAAATAGCTAGAGCAAATGAAAGTAACCTGCACCGAGAAAAGCGATTGACCTATAACCGGGTTCTATACGCTAAATCCATAGCTTCTGAAAGCGCACAGAAGAAAGAACGTCGTTTGAACCGTGAAAGCCTTTCTAAACAATAAATGTTTATACTTCGCACAATAATTACAACCACGAATTACCGGTACTATTCTTAATTTTTCAGGAACCTTTTCTACTATTGAATCAATTGCATCATGTTAAAATATGAATAAAACAACTCTCTGACATCAGTATGAAAACCGAACCTAACGTATTAACCGAAACAAAACGAAACTATTCAGAATACATTAACAGTTCATGCCTTTCCACGCTAATGTCTGATAAGAGAATAAAATCGGTAAATAATTTCTACACCTGCCAAGGCACGCGCGCGTGAAGCAGCGGGCAAATGCTAGTTTATTTCTATTTCTCATATTGAAATTGTTTACCTGCACATGCTAAAACCATAATACTCTGGTGCCTGCACACTGGCAGTCCTGATTATGGTTTTAAGATGATTTTCCACAATCATTTAGGAGAATGCAGCAACAGTCTCCAATCTCCACCTCATAAAGTACACATTTCACAAACATAAATACACTTATCGCATGGAACGCATGTACCAAGTTTCACAGACAGATGACACCACATCCAATTCACCCATCAAAACATGGAAGGCATAGGAAGCCAGCAGCTGACTGCCCTTGCCTTGAAAATAACCATAGACTTTTTAGAGGATGTGTTGGACAACATGCAAAAGTGGAAATGTTTGAAGGATAATGAATGAATACATGCGAATTTGATTTAAACAAATTAAAATGTTCTATGATGAAGCACAGGAGAGAATATATTAATGAGAAGTTACTATAAGAATATTGAGATTTTGAAAAATTTGTCTTCAAAATGTTTTTATTTTATTCTGGAGTGTATCATAATAACCTTTTCTGTACTTTTTTGCTTTGTGAAGAGCTTCCCCTAATTTATGTCATACAGTATGGCTAAATAGAAATGAGTAACATCTATGCTTGATTCATTAATTCCAGATCTGCTATTAGAGAAACTGTTCTTATTGTTGAGTTGGCGGTGCTTAACTTTTTCAGTATTAATGTAATATGTTCTTGTCAATGAATTTTCTACTCTTGTTTTCAAGATTGTGTTATATTTATAATTTAATCCTTTATGTACATATTGCTGCACATAATTTTATGTTTTAAACTTTGTGTAAATATGTTTTCTTTTTCAGTCAGGTTAGTGTTGTCATCGAATAGAAAACTTTTAGCCTTGTTGAGTAAGTTTCCAGAAAGATCACTGATGTTTAATAAAAATATATAACATATACAATAATGAGATCTTAGTTTAATCATCAGGATTGACAGTGGAGTAATTTCTGTATTAGAAAATGGTGTTCAGATAAATACTAATGCACTACGTCAAACTTTCTCAAATTTTAAATCTCTAGGCAGCTTTAACGATTTCAATAAAAATTCCTATCCTTGAGGTCTGAAGACTTTTATCTAATGATTTTCAATATAGATCACTAATTGATGTAATATGGTTCACTGATCACTGGTTGAACTGTGATACAGTACAATATTGTAATAGATCACCATATAAGAGATTGACATTGTGGAATGTGGATAGGTGTTAATGAATATAAAATTATTACATAACAAAACAAATGGATACTCCAACAGATGCAATTTCAAAGAATTGCATTTTTTACAAGATATTGAGAATTTTTTTCGTAAATATGTTCTTAAGCAAATCTTCAGTGGTTTAGAAGGAGTGGTTTAGTAAGAATTTAATTTGATAGTATCTTCTATCAGATAATTAAGACATGTTTGGAGCTTGTAGAATATATGTGTCCGTGAATATTTGATTTGCAACCTTTGAGAAAACAATTCCACTACTAGTGTTATAATTGTGTATTTTATTATTCTTTTCATATTGTGTATAACTGGTGTCTACTAAGTGCATTAATGTGTAAACATACTCAGCCACTGGTGTTAAAATTTCTAACTTCTTGAACAGCCAGGATGAAGTTATACTGCTAACACTACACATTCCGGAACTCTTATTAGTGACTGCTGAGCTTTGAACACTTTATACCTACAAGCTGAATTACTCTCGAAGATTATTGCTTATAATATTAAGGAGTGAAAATTATCAAAACAAGCTATTTTTATTTGCTAAGCTCACCTGTTGTTGAAACTGCATGGATTGCAAAGTTGGCTGCCCAATTACTTTAGTGAGTCAGAGACATTTATCTTCCAATTTAAACTGTGATCAGTGTGCAACCCTAAATATTTTACATCTTTACCCCCTGACTGGCCTGAAAATTCTAGATGTATGTCTGTTGTTAACTGACATGTTGTACTGAACTGCTTTGGCTTTGAACCAATTTTTAACATGACCAAAGACATAATTTAAATTACAAGGGAAAATGACTCATCACAAAGTTGAAGGCTATGACAGGTGAAGAACATATATGACGAGTGCAAGAATACACAATATTTCAGTTTTACACCTTATTCATGCTGCAGGAGATGAGTCGTGTAGTTCGGGAGGTGTGCACACGCCGAAGTTTAACAATAATTTGAAATTGTTTGGTAGAGATATTTTAACACCCATGTTTGTTTTATCTGCAAAAAGGACAAGTTTTGAGTTTTAACAAAATTAGATCGTTTATATAGTTAAATATAACAATAATCCTACCTCCCAAGATCCCCCTCTCAGAAAATTTAGAACCACATAATTGAGTATCAAAATGTTCCAGCAATACTTTATCTTCAAAAGGTAAGATTTAAACCATTATAACATACATACCACATGTTTCTAAACTTTTCTGGCATATTGCCCCCTTTTCCAAAAAAAATTACAGTGCACCTTTTTCCGTAAAAAAAAAAAAAAAAAAAAAAAAAAAAACCCACACACACACACCCCACACCCTCACCAACTCCCCTTGTTGTAATAAATGATTTAATCAATAGTGCCCCAATTTTTTGGCTCGTAATCCACTTTTTCAAACAGTGATTTGATTTCGTCTCTCTCAGGTGAAGTGTTAAATATCATATACAGAAAAACAAGGGCAGATTTCTAAAATAATTTTATTAAAAGATATTAACAATATTGGTGTATTGTTCACAGTTTGATTATCAAATAAATATCATAAAAATATTATGAATTAGATGGCTGAGCTTGGTGTAATAACACTAATTTTCAATGCAGTGGCTTATCTGCCATCGGTAATCTTAAATTGATGTGTTCCGCTATTGACAATCTGTTTCTTTTCTTAGCTAATAAATTTCTGACTATGCTAAATCTGCTTTTTGCTGCATATGGTAATGGGAATAAATTAAAAAACTTCTTTGATACAGCCCTTAAAGCCAACTGTAATACTGGAACACAACCCCCTGTGGTTTGTCCTCAGTACACCCTAAATTTGCCTTAAACCAGAAACGCCCCCAATGATCTCTTCAATGCCTGCTGGTGGGTAGTACCACCTCTATTGGTAACCATTGATCAACACTACAATACCCATATTTTAATTTTTGTAAGGGATCTTTTAGTCAACCATCTTAGAAAAATAACAAAAGATTCCTGCAGGAACAACTAAGGAGGATAGGGTAGTGACAACAATGAGTGCAAGGAATAGCATTGATAAAAATTCGAGTTTTAGTACAGGCCTGAGGAAGGTGGTAAAGGAGATACAATACATCAGGGTGAAGCTCATGCTGGTCTAGGGTCCATGTGATTGGCCACTGTTGTACCATGTTTTAAGTTAAGTAAACGTGGATATGGACATGGGCATAGCCAACTCTATTACTTTGTTTAGAGTTTAGAAACTTAATACAGATACACAAACCACACGTAGTTATAATAATTATAATTTTGTTTAAAGGAAGGAGGCTATCGAATTTTTCTGATAGTTATAGTGTGTACCACAAAGATAGAAGAGGAACTGGTGGAGAGGATTTCATACTGGTTAGCATAGATTATTAAAATTCCGGTGATCATAGATCATAATTATGAGTTTCCAGGGATAGATTTCTGGGGTGAAACAAAAGCGAAATCAAGATCTTGTCTGCCTACAATAGTAGAAGAATAGAATACAGTACTATACATTTATTTTGGATAGATCCCAATATAATAGACTGGCTCTGTGGGATGTGGAAAGTTGTCAATTTACTAATGAACAATTGCAAAATAAAATAGATAAATACACCAGAAGATGTACATTAACAGCATACACGGTACATTAATTACATCAACTACATTTACACAAACTGCTGGCAGTTATTTGTAGATGCCTTAGAAATAAATTCTTCTATGGAGTCGAAGGAGTTGTCAATTAAAAATATTTTTTTTTCCTGAATTTAATCTTAATGGCTGCTAGACATTTAATAGTACCTAATAAAGCAAAAAGGGGACGAAATATAATCTTCACGGGTGTTCAGCCGGATGGTGTCAAAGTAACACGACGTTTCGACAGCTAGCTCGGCTGTCTTCAACAGGTATCGGTGTCTGCTGTCTGTCGTAAGCTGGCTGTCACCGCGTCGACCGTGTCGACACGGTGACAGCCAGCTTACGACAGCCAGCAGACACCGATACCTGATGAAGACAGCCGAGGTTGCTGTCGAAACGTCGTGTTACTTTGACACCATCTGGCTGAACACCCGTGAAGATTATATTTCATCACAACGCCGGGAAAGTCTACACTCACACATCAAAAAGGGGACCTTTACATAAAAGTAAGAGAATCAGATAACCACTGAAAGATTATTATAAACTTCTAAAATATTAAGAAATATAATAAGAAATGCCAAGCAGCAAAAACAGAGAATTCAGGCAATAAAATGAAAACTTTAAGGAATATAATAAAAACTGAAACAGAAAATCTGCAAATCATTCTAAAAACATAAAAATAGAACAAAATGGATCTGTGCATAGTAAAGTAGGTGATGTTTGTGAAATATTTAATAAACATTTTACTTCAGGTGTGGAGAAATTAGGCATAGAAAAGCGATCCTCACTCAGTGCACTAAGGCTTCTTTAGACTGATTTCCAAAATAGATTTGTGGAGATGCATTTGTCACCAGTAACAGCCTCAGAAATAAATTAACTCATGAAAAAATTAAAGCCTAAGGATTCTTCCAGCTATGACAATATTTCAAGTAAATTACTGAAAAAGTTCTCAGATTGTATCAATCAAGTACCTGCTCACCTTTGTAATGAATCCTTAATACAACATGTACAACCATTATTTAAAAAAGGAGAAGCAATGTGTATAGATAATTATCATTTTATTTAGATTCAATGATAGGCTGCATCAATCACAAGGCTTGCGCGAGCTCAGCCACTTACTTCTTTTAACTTGACAAAGGGTTTAACTCGAAATATTATATTTTCTGTGTTTGTGTGTTGTTTTGTGTTGCTGCTGCCCTCCTCCCTTCAACTTTGGTGAGTGTTGGGTGTTTTTTTATATGTCATTTCCGTATAAATATTGTTTTTCGGCAGTTCTTTCCTTCCATTATTACCGATAGCATCTTATTTAATTAGTTTTAGGATTCTCAAAGTTTTTTGAAAAAGTCTTGTACTGTAGAGTAATAAAACATTTGCACACTATAATATGATCACTAATTCACAACTTGGGTTCCAAAAAGTGTCATCCACAAAAATGGCTATATATTCATTTTTAAATAACACATTTGAGAAACTGAGTAATAATTCCCTGCAGGAATTTTTTTGTGATCTTGCAAAACCATTTGATTGTGTAAATCATGAATTACTTTTGAAAAAATGGAATACTATGGTATTTATGGAAATACAGGTAAATGGATTAAATCATACATGTAAAGCAGAATGAAAAAAGTTTCCATTTTTGATTCGAAAATCAGTAAAGATGCATCATCGGACTAGGAGAAAATATAACACAAAATTCCACAGGGCTCTCTTCTATCTCTTTGATATATATATTAATGACCATCCTGGAATTTTAAATGACAAAGTTAAGATTATTTATTTGCAGATGATATTAATCTGACTGTGAGAAAAACACCAAACAGTAATCTAGAATTTAATATAAATGAATAATGAAGTAGGTACTTATTGAATTAGCAAACTGAATTAGACAAATTCATTAAAATTCAATTTTGAAAAAGTACATTATACAAGGCTTAAACCAAAAAAAAAAAAAAATGTGCAGCTGGATTTACTTATAATCTAAGGCAATCTTGGAAACAAAGAGAATAAAATTCCTTGGCATTCAAACAGATGAGAAACTCTATTGTTATGAACATTTTCTTTTGTTGGTAAGGGTGTCAGGGATTGGAACAAATTATCAAGTAAAGTTTTGAATAATTTACCAAAAGCACATAAGGAATTTAAAATTAAAATTTGTTAATCAGAAAAGTAAATGGAGGAGGAAATTAACACTTCAAATATAAAAGAATTTTTTTTTTAAAAAAATATGAAAAGGGGTAATTAGATGACCAGGGGTATTTCCACCAGAGCATTAGCTCCATCACAATTAAAATTAATAATAATATCACTTCACTACTGAAGAAGTTAGTAGTGCAACCTTTGCAGTAGAAACACTTTCTCTAACAGCAGATCTAGATTTAACAAAATAGGTGTGCTCCTCATATTTTCATTCAGTCATGTCATATGGCATAATTTTTAAGGGAAACAAACTAAAAAAGTTTTTATAACACAGAAAAGAGTGATTAGTTGGCAAGAACTTCTTGCAGATAACTATTTAAAAAACTCAATATTCTTACAATTAATTCTCAGTATACATATCATTTCATGTGCTTTTTCATAGAACATTTTAACCTGTTTATATCTAATTCACAAATACACAATTTCAATACAAGAAACAGAAATAACTTGCACAAAACACAAATATCACTGTCATTAGTACAAAGAAGAAGTAATTATTCAGGGATACATCTGCTTAAAAAACTTCCCAAGAGTATAAAACAGTTTGCAGATAATCTATAGGTACTAATATTATAAATGTGAAAGTGTCTCTCTGTTTGTTTCATTTCTTGGGCTAAAGAGCTAATCTGGTCATGATGAAATTTGACAAGGAGATGCTATTTGGCACTAGGATGGACATAGGATACTTTTTCCTGTGTAAATAATACACGTTGCCATATAATTTTAAATTACTGAATGGTGATAGACAGACACATAGGATGTGTATGTCTCGGTAGTAGTTTCCTATATAATGGGCTGGTAGCTCAGTGGTTAATGCGCTTGCTTATTAATGATTGGACTGTGGTCTCTGGTTCAAAGCCTGGTGGAAGCAAAGATTTTTAAGAATTGGCCTGGATGGTCAGTTGTTCAGATTCCAAGTTAAACCATAGATACTACACATTTAGGGATGCAGTGCAGTCTAACAATGCTGCAAATATAGGTTTTTTTATTCTAGATTGAGGTTTTGTTTCTCTCACAGGCACTGTGTGTATGATCTGCACTAATAATATTATAAATGCGGAAGTAAGTCTCTGTCTTTTTGTTACATTTTGTCGACTAAATGGCTATACCGATATTGACAAGGAAATACTTTATATCTGTAGGAAGGACACAGAACATTTTTTTCGGTATGAATAACATTTTTAGTCACAAAATTTTGAGAACTTATCGAACGGTGACAGACATACGGATGCATGTGTTAGTCTGCAATGTTACGTCGGTTGCTTAAGCTGTGCTTCTGGCACAGTCTGCAGTATGATTTGTTAGTAAAATTCCTTTAGAGACAAAACTTATTATGTCGATTTGCTCTGCACTGTACTATTACTTTATGTCTGCCTAAATGTTTCTGGCACCAGTTTATTATGTCTTCTTTTTTGACATGCCTTGTGAGTGTAAACCTGGCCTAAGGTGTTGCTCTAGAAGATCACAAGTAGCTAAAGTTATTAGAACCAAAGAATCTTATGCTCATGCTGAAGAAGAGACCAAGCTTAAATAAAGCTGCCCTCAGCAGGGCCGCATTTAAGCATAGGATGTAAAAAAAAAGGTCGCCCAGATTTTTTTTGGGCCAAATTTTGAATTTAAGACCCCGGTCAGAGGGCCCACTGCCGACAGGGGGCCCGCACCACATTTATAGCCTAGGGGCCCACAGAGCCTAAATGCAGCCCAGGCCCTCAGATAACCGTCCCCCCCACATCTCTGTACCTTCGTTTGTTTTTCTGTTTTGAAATATGTTGGAAACTGATTCTCTTCATGAGATAGGTTCAATGGTAGAATGATAGAATGGTAGTGATGGCTTTCCTGTCATATTATGCCGACTCTGTGTTGTTTGGGACAAATCTTACATTACTAACAGCTTTCTATATCCTATTTTGGCAATGAAATTCTATGTCCACCCGTACGAAGTGTCGTGGGTAACAACTAGTAAAGATATATTTAAAGAAAAACTGAGAGATTATCTTATTGGCAACTCCTTCTACTCCATTCAAGAATTTGAACAAAATAATGAATTGTATTCAATATGACCTTTTGCGAAACTCAGGTGTAAAAATTAATATGTATTTTTTATTCTCTTTTTTGTCTTATTGTATGTATGTGTATTAACCATCACATCTAAGTGGTCCTTCTCCAGCAGGGTTCCAAGGAACAAGATTGATAAAATAAATAAATAAATGCTGGGATCTTATTGAAGACATGTATCCCTGAATATTGGACCCTTTTTTGAACAAATGACAGTTACCTGAAATCACTGTGAAGATCATTTTTACTTCTAGTGCCATAATTGTGTATTTTACTATAAAATAGAGTATAATTTGTGAATACAAAGGACATTAATCTGTATGTATAATTTTCCATCGATGTTAAATTCCCTAACTTCTTGAACAGCTCTCTGCATAAGTCCTGCTGGTAACCCCACACGTAATTCTTGTTACTCGCTTTATTGCTCTGAACACTTTGTCTCTATGAGTAGAATTGCCCCAGAATATTATTCCATATGGCATTCAGGAGTGAAAATAAGAAAAATAAACCAGTTTCCTCATATGGAAATCACCTGTAGCTGAAATTGTATGAATTACAAATATGGCTCCACTCAATAGCTTCAGTAGGCCAGAGACATGTATCCTCAAATTTAAATTATGAGAAATATGCAAACCTAGAAATTTCAGAGACTCTATCTCTTAAATGGATTGGCCTGAAAATTTTATGTCTGGTGTTAATCTGTGTGATGTACTGAATTGCAAATATTGAGTTTTATCAATGTTTAAAGACAAGCCATTAGCTGTAAACCATTTATTAATAAGATCAAAGATATAATTTGAAATATGTTCTGTACATAAATCTGTAGTATTTTTAATTCCTAAGCATGTGTCAACTGCAAATTGGACAATTTTGAGTTTTTAGATGTAACACAGGGTAGAAAATTTATTTATATTAAAAACAATAATGACCCCAATATAGAACCCTGAGGTACTCTGCATCTAATGAATTCCTGCTCAGGAAACATAACACAGCCTTGAAATGTTCCTGTGATGCTTTCTGTTTTCTATTCAGAAGGTAAGAACTAAGCCATGTATTATCAATGCCATCTTTACCACAATAATTTAATTTTTTTTTTCAGAATTTTATGCTCAATACAGTCAAATGCCTTAGACAAGTCACAGAAAATTTCTACAGGCATTAATTTATCATTTAGTAATTCTAATATATTGTCAGTAATTGCAAATATATCTTGTTCTGTTGAATGGTTCTTTTGAAAACCAAATTGTGATTTAGTTACAATATTATCATTTTTAAGGAGTTGGTAAACTCTATTGTACATTGCTGTTAGTAATGAAACAGGATGGTAATTTGATACAATTTCCTTCTCCCCCTTTTTTAAGTTGTTTAAGCACAGCACACTTAAGCCTTTCTGGGAAGGTACCCTCAAGTAAAGATGTGTTAAACAGATGTATTAAACTTACTATATTACTTAATTCTGTGCAGCACAGTTTAATTAATCTTCTGGAAATCCCATCATAACCACTGGAGTATTTGCTCCTAAGAGACATGATACCTTTTCTTAATTCATCTGGAATAGCTAAATTTACATACATAATGCTAATTTTTTCCTTGAATCCTGTATTTTTTAAATTGATACTATGTGTCACTGAACTATTGGAAGTCAATTTATCAGTAACAGATAAAAAAATATATTGCATACATCAGTAATTGAAAAATTAGATTCTAATGAATTTTCTTTGATATGAAATGTCATTACTGAGCTGATTATTTTTCTCTATTTCCTTTATTACAACGTCCCATACTGAATTAATTTTATTTTGAGTTATGAATTTTATGTTTGTAATACATACTTTTAAATTCTTTAATAACCTTTTTCAGTATTTTACTGTACTGCTTGTAATATGTTTTATAACTGTTCCTAGGGGTAATATATTAACTTCCTATTAGAAATGCAGGATGTTCTAATACCCACAGTTATCCATGGTTTATGTTCTTTTTGAGAAGCATGATGCCTTTTCATGGAGAAGTATCTTTGAAGGTAATTTAATACAATGCTATTAAAAATATTGGACTTTTTATTCATACCTTGTGCATTGTAAACATGTTCCTAGTTTGTGGTATTAAGGCACTTTCTAAAACAACTGATTCATCATTTATTACTCACTGAAGTTTAAATACATTATTCTTTGAGCAAGTTCCTATTGAAGTGTAGATAGTCGATAACGATCTTAAAGCTCATTTATAGATGGCTTGATTGTATAACTGAAGTTTGAGGTATCTAGGAAAACATTATCTATAGCTGAGTAACTATTATTTATTATTTTAGTGGGAGAATTGACTACCTGAGTTAGACTGAATGAACTGACTAATGATTAAAACATGACTACATGAAAATCTCAACACCAGTGGCGTAGCTAGGTCAACAAGGGCCCCGGTGCAAAAAATTTATTTTGGGCCCTCAGGCCAGACGGGCGACCTTTTTTTTTTTGCTTTGTGTGCTGGGGGCTCCGTGAACTGAGGATGGGGGCCCTTGAATTGTTCTTTAGGGGCCCCCCTGAGCAGCGAGGGCCCTTAGTGAGGGGCTCCTGTGTTCTCAGGGGGGGCCCTTAGACGACGGTAGAGCTAAAAAAAAAATCTAAAAAAAAGAAGAAAAAAAAAAAGGTCACCAGTTTGCTGTGAAGGCTCGTGGGCCCTCTAAACTGCGCTTCAGGGCCCCTAGAGGTATACTTGGAGGCCCCCTGAGCATGAGGGCACTGCCTAGCCCCATAGTAGCTATGCCCCTGCTCAACACAAGTCTATATTATTTAATCTTCCACTAAAATTTGTTAATAAGAGTTCAATGGGTTCAGAAAAATAGCAAAGTTTCCAGAAGGTGCACTGTATACAGTTACTATTATGACATTTAGCCGCATAGCACAGGTTTCAAAATGTTGATCAAGACAATGCTTGCTAATATTTATACAATAGAAACCGTATCCATTTCTAATATAAGTTATGACTCCTCCTTTCTCTAAGTTTGTTCTACAATAATAAGAAGCTAACTTAAGGACTGTTATATTTGATATACCTATTCCTGTAGTTGTATGGTGTTCAGGCAAGCATAAAATATCAATTCTATTCAGTGGAGGCTCTAGATGTAGTGACACCATGACATGTCACCACCTCAAATAAAGAATAAATAAATTAAAAATAAATGGAATGAAAGAAAAATAAATATTTATAAATGCGGCATTCTCTACTCTATGATAACTTATGACAGCTAGGGAAAGTATTTAATTTCATCTGTTGGCCACATCAGTGAACTGTTTCGCTGTCATGGAGACAATTTTCGGATGGCACAGATCGCGCATGCGCTCTAGCGTTTTCGTGGAAATATTCAAGGGTGGAGGTTCGCTTTATTAATGGCGAATGGAGACAATTTCATTCTGTCACACGCTGCATCTCAATAAAGTTAGTAACACTGCTGGTAGAGCGCAGAAGCAGCAGCTGCCATTTTTGTAGCATTCAACTAAATATACCCTGGAACAGTGCTTCAACCTGTGGTTCGCTGATCACTGGTGGACCGCGAACATAGTTCAGGCATTCCACAGGCAGAATATCATAAACTTTGATACCATATCTGTACTGTATAAGGCTGTACACCCAACTTTTTAAAAGCCTTGGATATTGCAATGACCGGGCAAAAATCTGGCATTTCCAGGATAGAACAGCACTGTTTCTATAACAGTCAATTCATTTCCATTTGGCGTCTAGAGATTAAGTAAACGACGGTTTACTAAGGGTTTTAAGTGAGTGTGAGGAACCGTGGTAGGTGATGAGATTGGTAACGTGAGTGTTTAAGGAAATAAAAATAAAAGGCGTACGGTCTTGCGTCTTTTATTTTGGTTTATGCATGTAGGCCGGTGGTATAGTGTAGTGTCCAGCTTGTAGTAACATTATTATTTATCTGGATAGTAACATTATTATTTATCTGGTTTGGTCTGATTAAAATGTAATTAGCTTTTAATAGTTCACATCCAGTTTTATATCTGCGTTTCTATAGGATTCAAAACATGGTTTTAGTTTTATTACATTATAATGGTACATGTCCGAGATTTTAATAATAACAATATGGAAAATAAAATTAGGTCCCGGGTGGAAGACATTAAAGACAGAGGAAAAATTGTGGAGATAACTGGCAACGGAGGAAGGAAACTCAGAAGAGGAAAATGAAGTTGCATAATCGACATCCATAGTCAGCTGAAACGGAAAAAAAAAAAAAAAAACACTTTGTCAATGCGAGCAGGTAATATTGTTATTTTGGGAACTTTTTTTGATCTAATGAGATTTCTGTTGGCAACCCCCCCCTCCTCGTCGTCCAGGTCAAGCCCCAAGCTCCCCCCCCCCCTGCAAACAAATCCTGGATCCGCCACTGGAAACATTTTATTGTTGTCACTACCTGAGCAAATCACTTCCGCCGCCATTGATTCTATTGATAGAATTTAATTAATTTGTGTGAACTAGAATCTTATATACTTTGTTTGAGAACCCTCTGATGTTCTGATATAATAAAACATCTGTACACAATTTTTAATTTTGTTTAAATTAATTTCTGTTAAATCTCTCTTCCTAATACTTGACCCTAAAACCATTAACCACAGGAATCCTTTCATGAGAGACGGTGTGGCTCCAATGATGATGATGAGATTCTTGAGTAGAAATTAAATTCATATTCACAGTTCAGAGGTAAGTGTCGAATAGTTATTATTGGCAAGGATTTAAACTTACCAGGTGTTGTCTGCCAGGACATTAACATAAATAACAAAAGGAAACTGAGATTTGCAAATATGTAAGTGAGGCAAGGAGGTGTCACACAAGTAGTTGAACTGAGTACTATGGGGGCACACATATTGGATAGCTTCTTAAAAAAGCAGTGACAATAACAGAAGGTGGTTATAGGTAAAGTTATAAAAATGCACAGGTCACAGATTTGAGAAGATATTTCAGAGAAAAATGCTCAGTATGGTGGAAGAGCACCAGTATAATGGAAAGGAGTTGAATGACAGTAAAAATGGAAGAAGAAATTTATATTCCAAAACAAAGAAATAAAGAGAAGTACAGAACCTGCTTACTATAATAGGAAAGTGAAGAGGTTAGAGAGGTTGGTAAGAAGAAAACACAACAGAGATAGCAAGGGAATAGGGAATCATGGAAAAACTGAATAAGGAATTAATAGTGGCAAATAGAGAAGCTAAAGAGGGTTTATGACAAAATTATGGTTACAGAAGTACAACTTAGTAATGCTTCAAGGGATTTTGATGGCTATGTTAAAAACTGAGGGTAATCAAATGTGGATTAGGGTGGGGAAAAAGTTTCTATGGAATTGAAAAGGCAGAGAGACCAAATAGTTGGTTTTATGAGGACATTAGGGAATATCATTCTGGAATGGGAGGAAAAAAAATCAGAGAAGCTTTTCCACATAAGTAGTAACGAACAGACTAAAAACTGATCATAAGCCCCGAGGATGTTACGTGGGAACTGAGAAACATAAAATGGCATGAAGGGGCTGGTGTGGATACTGCAGATGCAAAGGCATATCCAGGATCAGAGCTATAGGGGGGCAAGATTCGAGCTGGGGGGAGGGCAACTCATATTGGGTTCGGGGAAGTGGGGTGGGGCACTGAAACATGACGATTTCTTACAAAATGAAACTCAAACCTATTGAGGAAACTATTTTTAGTATTGATTAATATAGTAATCCAACCACTTAATCTAAGAACCTACTATGTAGTAAATTAAGATCGTAACTCAGTTATAGTTTATGTAAACATTAATCATCTTGGATTCTTAGAAAAATTTACAATATCTTTGTTTCTCAATATCTCACAGTGTTTTTTCATGAAATTTCGATGCACATTCATTAGGCATAATCCAGTCAATCTTTTCTCTCACAAAGTGCTGCTGAGCCAGTTCTTCACTCGTCGAAGCGTACTGAAGGCAACTGAATTTTTCTTCTAGGGGAGGGCAGCAGCCACCCCTGCCCCTCGCTGGATATGCCCATGTGCAGATGTATTAAGGATTGTGGAAAATGACATGGACCCTTATATTGCAGTTATTTAGATTGAGTTTGGAGGCTTGCTGTTTACCAGAGGATTTGAGAAGTACCAGTTCATAAAGGAAGTGATAAATAGGATTGGTTTGGAGATATTGATAAAAGATTGGTTTTCAACCACATTAGAAATATCTTTCAAGGAAGAAACTGATTTGCAAACAGAAAAATGGTTTTGGGAAAGAACAGTCTTGTGAATCTTAGATAGTGGGCTATGTGCAAGATATTGTAAATGAAATGGAGAAATGGGGTCAGGTTGACTGTGTAGCTGTGGATCTCTCAAAGAATTTGACAGACTGATCCATGCAATGGTGGTAGGTAGATAAGGCGAAAACCATTGGGGAGGATATGAAAGTGTCTTGTTCGATGGAGAAATTTTTGAAAGGTAGAAAATAAAGTGTTAGGTTGGGATATGCAGTATCAAAAGAGGTGAAGGTAAATGTGGGAGTGCAACATGGTAAAGAATGCAGTGACTTATCCTGTATCATTTGTACTTTGTATTATGTATGATGCAAAGGGACCAATAAATAAAAATCCAAATGACATATTTCAGAAACTTCCACAGGCACCTCTGGATATTTCTCAACTATTTTGGCACAAATTGTTTTATGAATATTCTTTTCTTTCAACATAAAATCGCAACCATTCTCATCCATAAAAATTAGTTCAAATTGCGACACTTTTTTTAGCCAGTTTTCAGATGGTGCAATAAGGCTTCCCCGAGATAGAGCTTCTATCCATCCTTCAGATTTTAATGTAGATGCAGGCGGACACATTAGCGATTTATGTGTTCCCATGGTAAAATCGAATTTTCTTCCACCTTGAGCGACGAAAGCCTTCGACATAGCAGTCAGGCACTTCTGTAAATGAAGACTGATCTGTATCGCTTCGAATGAAATATTAACATCTTGAAGGTCGAAATCACCTTCAATCACAACCATTTGTTCAGACATATCAAGTAATATCCCCTGTAGAATTTGAGATTTCAAATAACCTCACTTTCATCCATCACTACAGACGTTTCACTTGTCAAGGGCATATCAGTTGCATTAAGTAGCCGATGTGTTACATCTGTTGGTGGGAGGTTCAAATGAAAATAGCCAGTGCCTCTTATCTGAGAGAAAAAATTCTCTAAACAATCTTGATTCAGGCGAGCTGTCAAAATGTATTTTACTTTTAAACTCTGCAGATCGGATTATAACCAAACACATATCGAATGGTTGTCATAAATCCTTTCTGGAAAGGATGTAGCTGTTTTGATCTGCTAACTTTCATTTTTTTATGGCATTAATATATCTGTCTCAAAATTCTTTTTTGAATATTATGGTGAACACCGTATCCATATGCTTACTGCTTGTTGTTAAAATGTAGGTAGTCTACTGCTCATATAATGTCGAATGAGTCGTTGACAAGCTGGAAAAAATTAACAACGTGTTCTACTGGCGTGAAGTAGAGTATTGCTTGTGCTGTGGTGTTAGAAAACAATAGGTTTGTGTCCACTAGGAGTAAACCGGATGGATTGCAGTTTTTAATGATTAATCATGCTAATGAAATAATATAAAACAAAATTAGTTATTATAAAATATAAAGATTATTATTATTTTTCGAAAATAAACTAAGCAAAATTAGGCATTCAGACACGTGATCGCGAACTCCAATCAGAAAACATTACGTCTCGTCCATTTTTGTAGAACACTACAGGTTAATTGATAAATTTTTCGCTTGTAGCAATTTTTCTCAAGTTAATGCTGTTGTTCTCAATTATATGTTGAAAGATAAGTGTAATTCGTTATAGAATCTGCATTTAGCAACGCAAATAGTAATAACTAGCCCGTACCCGCGACTTCGTACGCATGGATTAAGAATTTTTTTCCCAAACAAATCGAGTCGGAATAATATGACAGGAAAGCTAACACTATATCATTGAACCGTCGAACCTGTCTCTTGAAGACAATCAATTTCCAACATATTTCTGTCACCATTCGATAAGGTCTCAAAAAGCAGCTTGGGGCTTCCAAAGCGAGGAATAGCGAATTCATAATGAAATCGATACATCCTCATTTTGGAAAGGTCAAGAATACACATTCCGACACAAACAGGTTTGTTATAGAGGATTCGCACTTTCGCCACTTCCAGAGCTACAAAGTCTTCACGAAAAACGATCATGTGTTTCAATCTAGGTGATGCTACGTATTTGCGGGCACCGCGGCAACCCGGCCAACCTGTACACAATTTCACGTCGCGGTGTCTACGAATATCCTCCAATGTTTTGCCGAAAATGGAATTGTTCATCAGTTTATGGAAATCTCTCTCGATATTTGTGTTAGCTTGTCGACGAGTATCCGTGTTGAGGGTGATGTAGTCTTCCAACCACGGTGACTGGTTGAAAGAAATCGCGCGATGTATTTTGCTCACTAGCAACCCCAAATCTACACATTGCTGGAGGACTCGGTAATGGAGGACATACCGTACCTTGTTTTCCAGTGTCGTCATCAACTTGGGGAGCGTGGAATCTACTGGGGCTTGGTGCTCTGGACATGGCGGTAGATCTGCTGGAACGTCGTGTTTGTCCTGAGGAATCGTAAGGTCTATTTCCAACACGAATCCCCTGGATGAGTCAGATGCAATGCTCATAAAATCTATGCTAGCAATCTGCTCGGCCGACAACCACTGAAACCCACTAGAGGGTAGATACTCGGACATGGCCCAGCCGTACAAATTGTTAACATCGAAGTACATTATAAAATTGTCTGGCGCCTCGCGGTCGTACTTCGACATGTACATGTTATTTGCCTTGGCGTACCTATGGACGCATTGACAAATACCACCGCGTATTCCACGTTCAAAAAGGAGCAGCATCTCGATATCGGTCAGAAGGTCCAATTCAACACGTGTGCTCCTTAACATGGCCTGCCACGAAAGGCATGGTGATGTAAAGTAGTGGGCAGGGTCCAGGGTGTATTTCCCCAAACATACACTCCTAAATTTCTCAAACATATCTGCAAGCAACCGCACATCTGTTTCCATGTACAGACTTGCATATTCACGTAAAGTATTGATCTGGAAAGTCTGCCACACTTGTGTCGCGTGCTCGTAATCGGCATCTGAAATTTCAGACTCTGACAGCGAACTACAAAATTTTGATTTTGGAGGAAGCGTGGCCTCGTCGAGCTTCTCCCACGAATCCATATACTCGTAAGGGAAGACTCCTTTCCGCTTAACTAATTGAAACTTCTCGGGGTCGGCAAAATGAGCATTATTAATGTCCATGTCACCATCCTCAAGGGTTCCAACGAGTTTGTCTAATGGGGCCTACATAAAACGGCAAGAATCCAGAAACCTTAACGTAATTGAAGTATGTTCAACCTTTTTTGAAAGAGAAATGTAGCGTTCAGTGTTTATGGGAAATACATCCATCCCATCGCCGTCGAGGTCGGATAATGCCATAACTATAAAATGAGCGCCATACCCAGACAGATTATGAAAGATAATAGGTATGAACTTTTTAGTCTTAAACTGCAAATTGCAGTCATTGTGTGCAGCCCTCCTAAATTTACCTGTGATATGACAATGATCGCGGACTTTAACAGTCCCCGGTTCATTGTCTTTCTCACAGATGTGGCATACAGTAGCAGCAGCAAAATTTGCTTCTTGCTCATCTGTCATTACAAGGGGAATGCACTCCTTGTAAATTTTATAAACAGCCTCGGCAAGCTCAACAAGTTGTTCCACAAGCCATTTCTCGGTGTTTGGACCCGAGAAGGAGTTGAATCCTGACAGACTAGGTACGCCGGCACAAACGACCTAGTATGCCGCAGCGAATGGGGTGTGTTTCTGGACATTGGTTGAGTGAGAGGCGTTGGGTGGAGGACTGCATGAATCATAAGGTTCTAACAAACTTTCATAATCCGCGTAAACTACGACGGGCACACGCTGCTGGTGTGCAAAATCCTTAAACTTTAAGATTTTATCATCATCGCGCGGCACATCTACTCTTACTGGATCTGCCTGAGCCGTGCTCGGCTCGCATTGTTTATTTTCCCCGCCGTCGATTGTCTTCTGATGCTGGTTCCTGCAGAGTCCGCGTGCTAGTTTCGCCCGTGAGAGCGCGCTGTGGCTCTGGTGGTGCCCTCTACCAGCTGATGGAGTTGATTTTGGGGGACACGAAACCGGGAGGTTAGTCGATCGGTAGCAGCGGATTGGTTCGTTGGCCTAATATTTTCCCTAATTGACTGCGACGTTAGAGGTCTGCTGGTATAAGCGAGGACTTGTAATTTTACCAGGCGGCCTGGATGTATCGCATGATGTGGATTTGTGACCCGACCGAGACCGTTCCTCGCTCGCATTAATCGAGGGATTTCCTCCGCTGCGCTCTATATTCGTGAGCGGTTTTCCGCCGATTGGGAGCACCGCAGAGGGCGGGGCTGACGGTGGCTTCGAGGTGATAAGTTGCCATTTTCTAGCACTGTCGGGTATTTGAGGTAGAATACCTGATGATTCCAACAACAAAGTGCGTCGCTTACTGCATTCTTGTTAATTGTGCTTAATAATTTTGTTACGGGAATGAACAAAATTCCCCGATATGTGGTGCTAATCGTTCCCGCCACCTTATCAGTGTGTGTGGGCGGTAACGACTTATGCTCCGGCGTGTACACACTATAGTGTGTCAGAACCTTTTGGTAAGAACTTGATTCTTAAGGTTAAACTAAAGGACGCTAAGGTAAACTGATTCCTGTTTGTTTAAAATAATTGCTGTATTTTGCCTCCTGTGTACAAATTTGTGTTTTGTACTAGCTGTAAATTTGTTATATGATGGTAAATAGATAAGAGCCTGCCCTGTTATATTACGTTTCCAAGCACGTAAGGATTTCTGTTTGGATGTTTAATACAAGGGGAGATATTGTGATTAGGGATATTCTCATGGCTTAACAAGCTTGTCATCGCATTAACATATATTTGTATTGGTACAGGATTTATTAAGATCATAATCGGCAAGATCGAAGCCTTCTTATGTATTATATTGTATTATATTATTTGTGATAGTCTGTATACGTTTAATCGTTGACCATGATTCTTGTAATAAAATGTTTGAACAAGGTTTGCACTTTATAACCAAGTTCCCACATGCTTCCCACTGAGTCCTTAGTGGCAACCACACATATCACTGCCCTTGCGCAATTGATCTCATGTCGGTACAGGAGTTCGTCGAGAGTAAAATGCTGCAGACATCTGTCGCATATGTGTATGGTACATTTATGATTACTTAATGAAGAACTAACTAGCCGCGATAAGTTGCGTATCTAACAGTAATGGGATTTCCCACTGCTGTCAGTATGCAGCAACATGTTAATGTGGTTATCGCGTTTGTCTGCAGTTAAGTGTAAGGGCCCAACAACTTCATTCCTACCTTTAATAAGATCCAGACCGAAAACATTTACTGAAATGTCTGGATTTTGCCTCTCGAATTTTGAAATATCTGAGAGTTTTACTGGAAACTCAATACCTGAGAAATCGAATTAATGGCTTGCGAATGCCTCTCAGTAATATCTAACTTTATATGCGTGCTTATGCGGCCCCTGTACTTGAGCTGCAAGGAGAGTCCAAAGAAAACATAGCTCATCATCATTACGCATATTGACTATAGCTTTCTTCCTTTGGATATCAACTGTCAGAGCAACATGGGAAGACCCCCGATAGAACGGTTGAAAATGAGCAATGTTTATGTCTAGGGAAATTAATCTCTAGATGGTTTTGCCAGAATCTCTCTCCTGAAACTCTTCCAATTTAGTCGTGATTTCCGATGTCACACAGATCTTATACCAATCAGGCAGGTGAGTTCTGGTTGTGACTTCAAAAATTTATTAAGAAAATACAAATTGCTGAAACGATATTTAACTGCTTCTGAACTGCAAAAGATGTTTCCAGGCCAACCTGAACCTTCACAGCCGGGGTGGACTGGCAACTGACAATTTCGAGGACTATATTTACCAAAAGATCATAACATGCATCAATGAAGTTAAGTGGTCCAATAAAATTATCAGAATATTTAATGGTCCCGGTATAGATTCTATTATTAAAAGCACTCTGCCTATCTTCAAGGATTAAGCGCGTTGCGTCTGGACACTCACCCCTCGTTGCTGCGAATGATGTATTTGGTTGCTGCTGCCTGCTAGGACCTGATACTCCTGAGCCCCGACTGCTAGGGCCTGCCACTCCTGCGGCCTGCCTGCTAGAGCCTGTCACTCCTGAACCCCGCCTGCTAGGGCCTGCCACTAATGAGCTCTGCCTGCTAGGGCCGGGTGTTGGGTTTCGCCTATCGGGTGAGTCCTGCATTTCCCACAGTCTCCATATGGGCGGAGCAGGTCCGGCCACAACGGCGGCATTCATGTATGCGGGCGGCTCTGAAACGATAGAAACCAATGAGAATAAAGCTGTCATCAAATTACATGGAATGTATGAATAAATAACAAAGTGTAACATACCATTCGGTTGTATGGATCGAGTCCTCCTAGGTTCCTCATACCGCGGAAAATCTATATACAAAAAAAGATAATTTAGGTCAAAAGATTACATACATTTAGTTAAATTAATATTTTTATGTATATTGTACTCACTATCAATTAATTCTTGTTTCCAGTCATAAACACTTGTGGCAGGTAAACCATCATACTTTGCCAAATCTATAAAAAAGAAGCATAGGTTAAAAACATGACATGAAAAAAAGGTAATTACAAAAAAAAATAATCTATAATGTACTCATAATCAGTTAATTCCTCTTCCAAGCCTGCACCGGATAAAGTCTCATGACTCGCTGGCTTTGGTTCTGCAAATTGCAAAAACCTGGGTTAAGCAGTATCGCCCATGCCTTCAGAAGGACCTGAAACCAGTGAGAATAAAGCTGGCATGGAAAGTAATTAAAAAAAATAGCAAAGTGAGAGTTACTATTTGGTTGCATGGATTGAATCCTATTCCGTTTACTGCGTAGGTTAATTTCCTCACACTCCAGTAAATCTATGAAAAAAATGACAAAAATTTGCTAAATGAAATTTTTTTAAAGCATACTGTTTTCAATATCAAATATTTCTCAAGTTAAAACAGTACATGGATTTTTGTTAAATGAAAAATTATTCTCATGAAACTATAGAAAGCTATCAGAATAAAGCTGACATCTAATTACAAGGAATGTATGAATAAATAACAAAGTGAGACTTACCATTAATAGGTTGTATGGGTACATCGTAGGTACTAGTGGTACGTATACCCTAGAACTCTAGTCCTTCAGATGTCATATCTGTATAAACAAATATTTTAAAGGTAACATAGGATAAAACGATATCTATATTAATTAAATAAATTTAAAAAACTTACTGTTATGTTTATCAAATAATTCCCAATTCCATTCGTTGGAACTGGAAACCAACAGACTTCCATCACTAGTGGCTCCTTCAGACAGTAAACCTAAAAAAGATATCATAGTTTAAAAGACTACATAAATTTTGTTAAATAAATAAAATTAGAATAATTGAAAATGGCGATGTATGAAAAAACATAATTACCTTGCAGATTCACGTCATCGAGAGAAGGCAAATCTTCAATTCTATGCGAAGACATTGTCTCTGTGTAAGTTCAGATACAACTGGCTTAGTTCCTGTTGCGACGCTTCTTTTATGCTGATGTTAGAGGCCTGCACCCAGCGACCTCCAGTCCGCAAACGAGATAATGACAGAAATTGTCTTGAGTAGCGGAGTTTTGGCTACAGGATATAGGGCGGGCGACCAGGTACATAATGACAATGCGGTGAACTGTTGTGGCAGACACTTGGGTGCAGGATGTTGGGTAAGTAATAACAGGGGCGGTGGAAGACCTCCAGTCCGCAAACGAGATAATTGTCTGGGCATCAGCCGCAAGAAGTGGGGTGGGTAATGACAGGGCGGTGGAGGGTAACTGCCGGGCAGAGGCCGCAGGATGTGGGCAGGCGGTGGCGCCTAATCGCCTCTAATCGGAGGGCAGAACACCCAATTGCTTCAGGGGGCGGGGTGGGTGCCTCTAATCGGGGTACAGAACACCCAATTGCTTCCTACTGAAGTTGCTGAATATGGTGGTTCCATTTAAAAATATTATTACTCAGTAATTTTGCGCAACTTGTTATGTCCCATAGACCCCAGTTCCCATTAATTACGGTCCTTTTGAATAATTAAGATTGTGTTCAATAAAGAAACTTACTGACTGGTTGAAAATAAATATAATTATTTCATGGATATGTGGTATTTTGTGAAAATTGTGTTAAGTAAATAGCTTCTATAAATGTGTTAAAAGTATTACAGCATCTTGCAGACTAATTGAAATAAATGTAACTGGGAATACTGTTAAGAGCCATTACGCTCAAAATGAGAGTTTAACAGTCTGAAATGTTTAATTTTGTTTATAAGAAATTAAATAATTGCACATGTTTTGGTATTTTCGTTTAAAATGTCTTCATAGGATTTTAAGTAATCTTGAACAAGTTTTAATTGTTCTCGTAAGATTTATTTTGTTTCAGGAACTGTGAACTCTCCAGAGTTGTTTTTGAAGTCATCGAAAATTTATGCTGTGTATATAGATAGACGCTTGTTAGTCGCAGCCTAGTCAGCAGAATAGTGTTAACGCGAATCTACGTTATTTGTGTAATGTAGTAATATGATTCTATAACTTTTATGTGAGGACTGATGTATATTATTGTGTGTGTTTTTCTATGGAATAAAAGTAAGTTACCGAGCGTGGTGGGTGACTGGTTAACTCTGCGGCCTCGCATTCTGGGGAGGTGTGTCCGAATCCCCGTCCGGACATCCAGATTTGATTTTTCCATGGTTTCCCCAAATCACTCCAGGCGAATGCTTCCTACAAAAAAGGCTATGGCAGCATTCCTTCCCGTACCTTGCCCCCCCATCCTTTCCCGCCTCAAATGAAATTGACGTTGGCGAAGCGTAAAGCCATAGTAATACCAAAAAAGTAAGTTAAAAGTTATAGACAGTTTCTTTATTTAAAAAGTCACATCTCTAAGTTGTGTAGGAGTTTCACGTACTCTAGTTGGAAGTTAAACTCACTTGGCTGTCAGATAGATCTGTAAATCATCAAATATTTATTAGTCAGTAAAAAGGGTACATATTCCTAGTATTTTCACAAACTGCTTTCATTGGCTGCTTTCCTTTCAGACATCGCGTTTTAATTGCCCTATGTTTAATCTGTGCGATAGAAAGACTGCAACTGATTTCTAACGTTTCTTTTAGGGAAAGCAATTTTTTTAGGCAGTTAAAAATAAAGTTTTATTATGTTTTTAATTTTAGGTGAGCAAATGATTTTAATCAAGAAGATAAGAGCGTGACATCAACAATAAAGCCACTCAGAGCAACAGAAAGATGCTTTAGGAACGAATAACAGATTTTATGCCTGTTATTTTAGTTGACAAAGTGAATATTTGAGAACCGGCAAAAAGAAACAAGATGAGAAAAGAATGGGGAATGACGAATAAAAAACAAACAAAAAATTAACCGGCACACTGTGATGAAGGTTCTCAGCGAATACGACGATCTTTTCAGGGTAACAGATCTTTAGGAGCTTTAAAAGGTGCCGAAATCAGGGCAGGTTTTTTTGAGTAAACTTTTTTGTACCATTTTGAATGAAAATAGTTTTAAGAGTTGAATTTTAATAAAATGTTCTAGAAAAGTAAGAGGCAAATTTTTGCTCGTTGTATGTAATAATGGGCTACTGTGTGAAACACAAGTGGAACATAAAAAGGGGAAAAAACTCTTTACATATACGAAGGCTTCTTCTAAAGACAAAGACTTATAAGGATTTCAGCCAGGTAAACGTGATGTGGCAAAATTACAGAACCTGAAAACATTTTTAATTTTAAACTGCCGTCAAATTAGTCTTGAGGTAAGTTTTCGTAACTTCGTTGTAAATTAAGTGATCACATTACAGCGTGTCTTCAGTATAAATCTACCGTAAAAGTATGCAGATCCAGCACCATTTAATCAGAGATGATTTTTTTTTTTTTTGCTGTCGTCAGTCTTTTGATTGGTTTGATACAATGCAGAGATGATATACAAAATTATATATTAGTTTTAATAACGAACAACAGTGTAAAAAAGTCAAGTAATTAAAACTTTAGATTTAACTGGTGAAAATTGTGGTAACAGATACAATTTGCACGGAATTTCGCTTACAATACCCTTCTTAACTGTGACCGTTTAATGAATGAATAATTTTTCAAAATAAACGATAAGGTGCCATTGCTGTTTTAATTCCGCATGATGGCAAGACAGAAAAAAATTCTGAAGTCAGCAAAAGTACTTCTACACTTGTCCTCAAACGTTATTTAGCATGTTAAATTTGCGTTTCAGAAAAAAAGAAGTAATCGCGTATGTAACTCGCACTAATCAATTGACGCAATCTATGAGTTCCAGGCAGCTTTTATTACCACCGGCTGCGCATTTTTCCCTCTGTTACATGAAATTAGATAAGCCTGTGGTCTGATCTCTGGAGTATATAGTACCTTACTGCGTACTGCAGTGTACTGTCATCCTCTCAGCAGGAGTGCAGTCCTTGCGCATTCCAGTGGAGCTCTGGCATTCAGTATGCACCACGTTCGGTGTGGGTGGAGCTGGTTGTCGCGTCGGGCATAGTTGTAACATCATATTTAGCCTTGGCCGGAGCTCGGGTGAACGACTCCATCCTATCCAACGAGCCTCTTTCTTCTGCTCCCTCTGAAATTCTTATGAATCTTTCCCATGCGCGGTATCGTTTGAGCTTGACATTCTGAAGATCACACATTCAGACTTCAGTTTTTCGTGGTTTCCAAAATCGCTGCATGCAAATGCTATGATGATATCTTCATATGTCTATGGACGATTTCTTTCTGTTCCTTGTACTCAGCAACAGTCTAAAGACCTCGTAGAAATTACTCGAATATGCATGTACATAGGTCTCTAGGAAATACGAATTAATGTCGACAATCTATTAAAATAATCCACTCTGGTATATGAAGTTATTCGTACTTCTAAACCAGGCATCGAACCAAATATTCCACGTTTATTCAGGGAGCTAGTCATACCCAACATCCAGTACCCTAAGCTTGTTCACCAAGTGGCATAGCCGACCCTGGTGGTAATTAACGGTCCTGCCATTCGAGAGGACGCGGGTTCAAATCCCTCTCCACCATCCACTTTTCGATTTTCTATGGTTTCATGAAATCATTTAAGGAGAATATCAGGATGGTCCATCCTTTGCTTTTCTCACTTCCCCCGTCCTCACCTCGCACTTATCACCTTGTGCATACCGAGCGTGGTGGGTGAGCGGTTAACGCTCTAGCCTCGCATTCGGGCATCCAGATTTGGGTTTTTCTATGGTTTCCCCAAATCACTCCATGCGAATGCCGGTATGCTTCCTTAAAAAGGTAATGGCTGAATTCTTTCCCATCCCGCCTCTAATGACCTCGACGTCGACGAGGCGTAAAGCCATAAGTAAAAAAAACACAACCCTTGTGCATAGTATTTGACAACGAAACGATGGTCCCGCTGAGAGCGTGGCCCTGCATGGCTTTCTCTCCCACGGCTTTCTTGCTCTATCAATAGAGCCAACATCTCTGCATTTAAGAGGGGTTTCCCTTGAATTCTACCTGCTTTCGCTAGCTGTGCTTCCATTTTTTACCATATACTTTGACATTTTCGTTTTAAAAGTAACACAATTTTTCTAAAATTAACTTTATTGACCTCGAAACGGCCTTAAAATGTCAATTGTAGTGCATTCCATATGAAATTATATTACAAAATTTCACGCTTTTCGTCGGCGTCATTTTGTAAAATTGCAGTTACTTGCAGGAACCGTTGGCATCACCAGCAAGAAACATGTCGCCACATGGCTTTATAATGCTCAGCTAATTTGCTCAGTCATTAAAAATGATACCTCTCAGAATTTCCAAGGAGAAGTGCTCAAATTCTGCTTGCACTCCGGTTGGTTGCTTCTACTTTCTTAGTTTGTATCTTTACATTTTCGTCTTCAGAAGTATTAATTTTTAAAAAAATTTGCTGTTATCGATCTGAAAGTATATTTAAATCATACACCATAGTGTATTTCAAACCGAGAAAATATTATCTTAGCTCAAGTCACATGATAAACGATAGGGGTGTGTTCTCTAAGGATATTCGGAGTGCTCTTATTCACCGTTTCAGAACATAACCAATCTTTTCCATTTCCTGCATCGTGCGGGAGAAGTGTTAGTTAATATTAATGTTTCTTTAAAGCTTCTTTTGTCGAACGCTGTTTACTCCGCTGTCTTCCATGAAATAGTTTTGAGTAATAACTCGTTCCAAAATCTACAATTTTCATGTCGCTCTTAATTCTGGGAGGTTATCCAGTATCGATCGTGTAAGCGTATAAACACAAGTTTAGGATTTGTTTAATGAGATTAATTCGTGAAAGAATCTGGGAAGCCGTCTTTATTACATAGGCATGTATTGTCTAAACTGAGTGTGTGTACTTCAGAAAATCAGTAACACATTGTGAAGTATCACACTGGATAGCACCAATTATCAGAGTGCAATAAGGTGATCAGATATTAACATCAATTAGGGAGAGAAGGTAAGTACAGAGAAAAGGCAATAAAAAAAACTTTTACTAATGTGCAATAATTTCAACCAGGAGAGAAATAGGAATCGGCATAAGCGATCAACTTATGTAAAGAAGCGAAATATTTTTAAAAAAATTCTTCTACAAATTGAGTAAAGAATCGTGGCTGTTTGACGATAAAAAGTTATGAGATCTTGTTCTGAGCCAAGTCTACGCACTAACTCACTTCTATTTTTGGAACAGTATTGTTTCTCTTGGTGTTATGAATCGTTGATGGTTTTAAAAAGATTCAGGTGACTTGGTCATTATGCATTTAATCATTTTTACTGAGATGAAAGGTTTAAAGTGTATGATTTACTCCAAGTTTTGTTAACCTCGAAAGAGGAGTGAATGGCTTTTAAACATTTGTTAGATTGATGAAGTAACACAATTAAGATATTTGAATAGGCAGACGTTTTACGTTTTACTATCTTCTTTACTAAAACATGGCATACCTAATGACCAAATCACCTGAATGTTATTAAAAATCAAAGATGCACCGGGAGGGTTCATTCTGTTTTATAAAGTGAACTGAATACTCAATGCAGAGTGTAGACTTGACTCACAACAAAGTCTCACATTTTTTACCTCTAAAAAACAGGAGACTTGGCCTTATTTAGAAGAATTGTTTTTGGAATTTACTGGATCTAATGAATCAACGTCTTCAGCCGTCTTACCCATTTCAACTCAGCAATGTCACAAAAATTTAACATTAAACCAAAGTAAACTAACTACTTAAAAATTAATTACCCAAAAATCAAGAAAAGATTTACAGTAATTTCTAAATAGTACCAAAATATATGGACTGGTTTCGAAGGGGTAAAATTAATCGTACCCTTAGCTAAATAGTTTTTGTTCATCAATGATAGAAAGGTTTAGTATATACAATATGATATATTCTGTTGTTTCTACATGCTGAGCGTGGAAATCCAACAAAAGGGCAATTTATCACATTCCTCTATCAAAATGGTTACTGATAAACTAGAACTTTATATTGGTAAAGTTAAAGACAACTTTTCAACACCGAATATCCTCTGTCCTACCATCATCTGTCCTCATTAAACATCAGAAGTGCAGAACTCAACTAATCGATGTATACCAAGACTATTAACAATTTACTCACGACAGTGATTATATTTTCGGCACACGGTACAACAGAATATTTTTCTTTGCACACGCAGCCGATATTGAGAGATGCTATTCCTGAGTCGAACATGGAAAGCGGGATAATTGACTCTAAGGCTGTAGTGCCATGGTCACTTTGCAAACGCAGCACATAGTGGATTAAATATGTAAATATTTACTAACCCGACTGTATTTTGCTATAGAGCTTGAGGAGCTGCTATGAAAGTGAAGAAACATAGTGTTGCTCTCTGAGAATAATAAAAGCTTTCGCACTTTTGAAATGTATATTTTTGATTAAAAAATTGTGACAATTCGCATACCATTACGGAAACCCGTTGTCAAGGTATCCGTTGTTTCTACAAGAGGATTAAAACCCGCACGGGTTTCTTCTCCCCGAGTCCAGTATGACAGTAACTTTACATTATTAGCCAATTAGGGGAATGAAAGTTCAACCACGGTTCTTGTTTGGCAACTTCTATTTAATGAAGTAATGCTTTCTCCGGACCTACGGATGATTCATTTCTCGGAGAAAACGTAAGTAGTAAGTGACGAGATGTGAACCCACTAATTTTTTTACCCAAGCTTCATTTATATATCACCAGCCATTTTTCGCCAATGATAAACCTTTACAGATCCATCCAAACCCTCGCCTTGCAACTTTTGTCCTGTATTGAATCTGATGACACTACAGAGCATCATCAGATTCCTTGGACCCTAACATACCAAGACGATGCAAGATATCAAGCGCTACAAAGTCTTAACCGATTTTATTAATTACTATTTTACAAATCCAATCAAGACGCGGTTGAATCTTGTATTTAACACGGTACGCATCCGACACCGTAATAAATAATAACACAACAAATAGATCCTATTACTTCCGGAAATTTTAATTAATCCTCATTGTATCCTTAAACATTGATCTATATGTTTCTTAGTAGTGTAAAAATGTCTTATGCTGCTATGGTTTCTAAAGATAGTAGTAATCGTTATATGAAAGCCTGAGAAAATAAGACTCACTTTATGAAAATATATAGCATGCTTTAAATGTAAGAAATTAAAAAATTCTAATAAGTCATATCAATTTTTCTCTCAGTCATGAAAAATTATATTCGGATTATGCTACAGCTTTTTGTTACCGATATTTATTTTCAACACATTTTTGACGGTTTGGAAAACTCAAATACAACTGGGACAACTTTCCCCAAAGTTTCAGATACTAGGATTCATTACAAATCAAATGAAACTTCGAGCGCAGTCCAGAACACCATCAGAAATAACGATTTCAACATTAGTGCACTACTGAACAC
>JARYHS010012011.1:0-13881 GCA_031002005.1 Vandiemenella viatica
CCTGGCACTATTCGGGATTGGATTGGGCGGGTTTAGGATTAGTGCTTAGCACCCTCTGCCACCCACAATGTTTGTGATTTGCAGAGTATGAATGTAGATGTAGATGTAAACATCATCAATTGATAATTACGTAATATCATATCAAAACGGCCTTTGTATGTGATGTACTGTGGTCTGTTGTTAATGTAGTCTTACAGTCTCTACTCTTGAATTTGAATAATTATGTTTATAACATGCAAACATAAGCTTGTAAAACATTCTGAAGAATTTCACTAACTAGGAAACGTGCATTTTATTACAGAGTGCATTATAAATTAAATAATGTGGCGTAAGCCAACGACTAAGGTATCTCAACACGAGTTATTACTTCATCTTTTTTCACACACTCACCACACGTCTGTATGGTGCCCTGAGATAAACGATCCTACGCAGCTTCAATCTTTTCATCTTCCCACGCAGTTCGCGCATATTTCACGGTAATGCTGAGTCTAATTCTCAAGATCCTTGATCAGCGATAGATCAGAGAACGTAGCGTGCGATACAATACCGACAGTACTTTAAATACAAGATTTACGTAAGACGACTGTGTACAATCCAGAGGTCCTGTCGTAAATGAAGTGAGCTGACGAGCTAGAGGGTAACTGGTACTGTGTTAGCGGTCCTCAATGCCAAGGATTATCATATTAGACACTACGCATTTTTACGAATACCGTGATATCAGATGATACAGGAGAATAATGTAAGCGTTCCCCGCTTAAGTTTCTTGAAGACCATTTCCTGTCATTAAAATTTAAACCTATGGCAGTTGCTGAAAAATAATTATTTCTATGTACAAGTATCTAACAACGGAACATTTTTTCTCTTTTATTATTCTCTCCGTTGGTTTGATTCAGTCTTCCAATATTTCTTTTAAGCTAATATCTACGTTTTATTGCAGCAAATTTACAACATGCCTCTTCAGTTATATGTTTCATGTATTTTAATATTTGTTTTCTCTACAGCACTTACTTTCGACTTTTCCAGCCATTCATAAATTAATCACTCCAGCATTGTTTTAAAATATGACCCTCCATTTTGTCTCTTTTTTCTGTTAGAATTTTCGACAAAGTCATGGCTTGACCCACCTCTTATAGAACATGTTCATTTCGTATTTTATTTATCAATTTTATTTTCAATATCCTTTCAGCAACAGGTTTTAAATGGTGCTTTCCATTACTTAAGGGCTGGGGTACAAACGCAGTTTAAGAAAGTTATTTTTGAGTGCTAACTCTATTTCTCAATCTAAGGATTTTTTTTTTTTTTTGTTTTAAAAGAAGGGTCTTTTGGATAGTGCTACTCTGTTTCTATAATCACTGTTGCTTCAGCCACCAAGTAATAAGTTTACTTTTAAATAACTTTATTCTCTTATTTCGCTCTTAAATTTATGGTGTATTGTTGTCGTTATCATTTCTCCAGCACTTCATGATCATTGCCCCTGTTTTTTTTTTTTTTTTTTTTTTTGTACTTAGACCAAATCCCCTACCCCATTTCTTCTAAATTTTTTTGTTTCCTATTGTGTCGCAGTTTCTGGAGTCACTCCCATATACGAAAGGTCTGAAGTAATAACTCCTCTCTCTTGGATATCCAGGTTTAATAGGTTACATAAGTGTCGTCATTTGACAATGAACTCTGCAAGCTGTATTATGGAAGACACTGAGACGGAACTTGAGGACAGTACCAACATTCGTTTAGTTGAAAACAGAAAACCACCTAGACACCGCTTTCTCGACGGGCAGTATGTGAGGCCTGAGATTTAGAACCAATAATTTCTCGATATCCTCAGAAAATATCATAAGAAGATGGCAGCTTATTAATCGTTTTATCTGGAATCTTCATACTACAGAGAAAATTTTCTTTCATCTCCTTCACTGCTCCTCGACAGACAACTTGATTGTTAGTGGGAATAGATTATAATCTCGACTACCGTTCGATATTTTTTGCTTCTATTACAGGCTTAGACAACTTTTCATGTATCGGAAATGACTTCATTTCAAATTTAGAAAATCTTTTCAAACATTATCAAAAACTTTTACGAATCGACTATCATCATAACCAAGTCTTGGTTTCCTACCTTGCAATATTAATCCTAAGGCTAGAATTACTTCTTTCGTTCCGGAAATTTCCTTAAAACATAATTGATTTTTCATCTAAGTTCTCTTCCACTTTCGATATTTCTGCACAACATCTTAAGTTGACTGATATTAGTATTACATTAGTATTTCACATTTTTTCTCTGCGTTTTCTTCCGCAGTGTGAACATTACGCTTTTATATCTGTCAGTCAGAAACTCTTCTGATTCGTTACTTTTTATTAGAAGTTCTGAAAGAATCACTTCAACTGTTACTACCTAATTTGAGTTCAAATCTCTTTCAATATTGTCAGAGTCTTTCTAGATTTTTTTTTTTTTTGTTGATTTGTTTCCTTATGTTATTTACTTGTTGTAATTAACTTGTGAGGCGTAATCGTCGCACTATTTGCTCTACTTCCTTCCTTTCGAAGCATTGTACGTTACAGCATTTCCTTACGCAGTCTCACATATCTTTTTTTTTTTACTTTCTTCCTTCTGTGTACTTACCAGATATTTACCGTTATTATAATTTCTTCATGTTTGCTTCAAATATCCGGTTCAATCCGACACCTTAACATATGAAAAATCTTTATTGTTATTGAAGTTTTCATTTATTTACTTTCTGGAATAATTCGTTCAGTTTCCTTAAATCATTAAACATACAATTTATTGAGGTATTTTATTTTTACAAGATAATATACAATCAATACTTATCTTCGGTTATTTGATGATACATTCTTTCCTATTATCATACAATGTTTTACAAACCATACATTAATTCTCTTTTATTACTCTCTCGGGTATACTTTACATTTAACATTTACACATTAATTGTCAAAATACAACTTCATAGAGAGTTTCTTCTTCGAAACTCCCTCTTTCATTTAATCCGTTTGTCCCTTCATGCTTTCATTAAAACGTATTCCTTTTTCGTCTCTTCTCTTCATCTGTTTTTCAATGATGCTCCGCACTGTCTTTATGGGCGTCTTTGACTTTTAAAATAAAATATCAAAGTTAAAATGTATACTCTATGACATCACTACAATTCAAATATGTTAACAATACAACAAAACATTACGGTAAGGACTATGTACCTTACAAGCTCCTTCTTCAATGCATTACGTTATTTTTTTTAATGAGCTACCTTCGCAGTTTATACCCAGATCGCCTTTACACCCTCCCTTAAAATTTCTGATTCGCGTGGGGATCTTTTAGTTTGCGCACTTGAAGTTCGTGAGCTATGCTGCATCTTTATACCCCAGAATTTCAGTCTCCTTGTAGTAACTATAATGCTGGTGTCAGAAATCATAGTTTGTGTGAGTCTAGATCGGTCATTCATATCCCCGCCTACCATCAAAGATAACACAAAGTAGACTGTAAAACCAAGGAAGTCTAATCAAACATAAACAAACACACACTCTACGGACTTGTGAAAAACATGGCGTGGTGTTTACTCTCTCATGTTTTGAAAACGATAGTGACGGTAAATAATAGGTAGTGACAATATGAAATTTGGTCGGTGCAGTGTAGTGCTTTATACCTTCAGAAGATTCTACAAAACCTACACAGAGAAGCTAACCCTGATCATGAGAAAAAAGTAAAAAAGTAACATGTAAGTAATTTAATTTCACCTGAAATGTTTTTAAACCAAATGTAACTAATTAAATGTATAAATACCAGACAGATGTCGCTGATGATGCTCTGGAGATAGAGCGAAACACGTATGACACAAAAAGAAAATTCAATTGCATTGGCGTGTTATTCACCTTTACAAAAAAATTGATTACATTAACAGTTAAGTGAAGTTCTCTCACTCTGTAAGTTTTATAATCTGTCTGACTTTTTTTTTATTATGCCCTGCTTCGACTCAAAGGAAGTGATCGCTTGCAGTGTCGGAAGGGCTTTTAGTGTGGTAGAAAACCTGTAAGGGGCCAAGGGCCCGCGACAGTTCTATGCTATAACTTCAGCAGTTGCGGTAAGCAGCAAAATTCGCGCAAAAATAAGTTTTTTTTTAGTTTCATTTGAGCAATGGAGAAACGAGCTATAGCCATGAAAACACAATTGATGTGCTTCCTAATCCTGCCATAGAGCTGAGGTATGACATGACTAGTCTCGAGTCACTACGGCGAGAAGTACAAGACACCGCAGAGCAGTAGACATCGGCACACGTACAATATAGCAAGAACCAAGGATCACTCATAGAACAGATATCCGTTACCTGCGACAAGCATCTTCTTCTGTAACTGCGAACATTCAGCTACCAATCGCCGCCATACGACACGCCGTTACTCACCTTCAGGAATGCAGTGATATGTCGGGATGTGGAATATTTGTCCACAACAAATATACCTGTAAACGCCTTGTTTAATTAACATTGAAATGATTATCTTGTTTTAAAAAGTTTAATGATTGGTTATAAGTTCATTTGGATTTCAATTGATCAAACTCGTTTTGATCTTATCAACACATCAAGCAAAATCCTGAGGTATGCTTCATTCGTAATGCTTCATATATTCTTTTTATCATCTTAATCATCATCATATATATTATTTCTACAAGTTTTTTTTTGTGACGAACCATCTGTCACCATTCATAATTAACAAAAATCGATAAATCATTAATTAAGAAAGGAATTTTTCGAACTTCAATTCGTAAATGTCAAAATTATGAACAATCAAGGACACAGGTATGCAATAGTGCAGAGTCAAGCTGCTAGATTTCGCTGGCGTCCATAAAGAGTGATTGCATTACCGCAGCACCATATTCGAAATTTTCACGCGGGCCATGATCACATTACCGCTGATGTAAATATTTTTTAATGTCATTTACATGTAAACTGTAATGTAAATTACATTTTGTTTTGGGTTGTAAATTAATAAGTGTTTGTGACATGCCTAAAAGTGTTTTCTAATTGTTTCGTAAAACTGTGTTTTGCTACGTACCTAACTGACAAAGAAACAACTGTTACAAATGAGCCGTTTTTTTTTTCATCCTAGCAAAAAACCTCCGTATTCGTTGTATATCATTCTCTAAATTTTCTAGCGGGCCACCTAGTTCATGTTGATTTAGAATGTCTATTTTCTTTGAGAAATGGTAAGCGCCAATAATAATACCCAAATATTTGGCTACCATCTCAATCATCACCCAGGTTTCCGATCCATTTTAATATTTGAAAGAAATCAATCTATACTCGCACCGTTTGCTTTCTAGGTCCAACACTTGATGATTTTCTTTCGGGGTTTACACACTTAGCCTTTGAAGATCACTCTTCGCCAGAATGCAGTGATGTTCCCTTCCGATTATTTACCCCCGGAGAGGATGGGTGGCCCTTTAAAATACAGTAGGAGTAACGAGAAGGGACAGAATAAGGAATGAGAGAATCGGGGAGATAATCAAGGAAGAACCGCTACAACAAAGAATAGAGAAATCTTGGTTGCAATGGTATGGGCATGTAAAGAAAACGGGCGAGGAGAAGATACCAAGGAAGATGCTGGGCATGGAGCTGAAAGGGAAGAGGCCCAGAGGACCGAGGACAGATGGGTGAAAGGTATTAAAAATGTGTGGAAGGATGGGGAGGAATCTGATCGCCAGTGGAAGAAGAGATATGGAGGTTAGACAGGAAGCGCTGGAGAGGCTTCTGTACCCAACAGACCCTGCCAACAGTTTGAAGCTGCTGTAAATGATGAAGAAGAATTGACAACAACGTGTAATCAGTTATATTTCACTCTCTCGGGACCATCTCGAATGGTGTACTCATTTTAACAGGTTGACTGATTCTGAGAAGCTCTGTTTCGCGGAAAACCCTCGCTTCACTTGCATTTCAACCGCAGTTGGCCTGCCTGTTGTCATGTTAACCAGACTATTCATCCGAGACACTAGTGAGTATGCTGCGCAAGCAGAGCAGTGATCCAGATTAGCCACGAGATCTCGCGGGACGCTGCGTGGGGCCTCGTGAGGCGTCGCGGAGGTGTTCTTTTTGTTGGTGCTGCGTAACACGTGTCGGAAGCCAGCTCGTTGGCTAGCGACGCTCCCCGTTGCGCCCGTATACAGCAGAGAGACCAACAGACTCCGTGACCAGAATTCGTACTCGGCCTCTGCGGGAGCCTCGTGGCCAGCGGAATACAGAGTAATTTACTGCTGGTAAGGATGTCATGTCCAAATCAGGAGTTGATGAGAATATGTGCGAAATGAACTCCACTCAGGACTACTGGCAACAATTCCTTTGCTTGTTTTAAGGGTTCCGTGACCAGAATGGCAAAACTGAATCGTTATAAATATGTCATGTTCGTCCGTACGTACGTCACTGTATATTTATTCCGCCACAAATCGTGATGAAACTTCACAGGGAGACCTGTTTTATTCACCAAAAGACTGTGCCACAAACAAGTGCTGAAAAAAATGGCATACCTTTAGTCGCAAAAAGAAAGAAAATTTAGCTGTGAATTTCATTGTATTTTTTTTTTGCTGTCGTCAGTCTTCAGACTGGTTTGATGCAATCCTCCATCCCTTTCTATCCTGTGCTAACCTTTTCGTTTCTACATACCCATTACAACCCATGTCCTCATATATCTGCTTCATATATTCTAATCTCTGTCTACCTCTACAGTTCTTACCTTCGACTGTTCCCTCCACTAACAAATTAACCAATCCAGCATGTCTCAAAATATGACCTAAAAGCCTGTCTCTTCGTCCTGTAAGCTTCTTCCATAAACTTCTTTTCTCACCCATCATTTCCATAACTCGTTCATTTCTTACTTTGTCTGTCCACCTAATTTTTAGCATTCTTCTGTAGCACCACATTTCAAATGCTTCAAGTTTCTTTCTTTCCGGTATTCCTAAAGTCCATGTTTCGCTACCGTAAAGTGCTGTGGTCCACACATAGAGTTTTAAAAAGTTCTTTCTAATTTCTAGATCAATATTTGAAACTAAAAGGTTTCTCTTTTTCATGAAGGCTCTTTTAGCTAGTCCTATTCTGCTTTTAACATCCTTCCTGCTTCGGCCATCGGTTGTAATTTTGCTTCCCAAGTAACAGAATTCGCTTACTTCCCCTATTGCATCCGATCCTATTTTTATATTTAATCTGGTACTATTGTTATCATTTCTGCTACATTTCATCACTTTTGTCTTACTTTGATTTATATTCAGTCCCAAATCTTCCTTCAGTATTTTGTTCATGCCATTCAATAACTTCTCAATATCCTCAGCCCTCTCTGCTAACAAGACAATGTCATCAGCAAATCGTAGCATACTGATTTTTTCTCCCTGAAAACTTATGCCGCATGGAAATTTTTCTTTGACTTTCTTCATTGCTTCTTCTACATACAAGTTGAATATTAACGGGGATAGACTACAACCTTGTCTCACACCCTTTTTAACCGATTCATGTCTCTCGTGATTCTCTACTTTTATTACAGCCATGGGCTCCAAAAATCTTTAAAAATTTATCCCACTCTAAACCTCGTAAAAATGACACCCAGTAAGAACTATCAACGAAAATTATTTTTGATAAGATAGGTTCACAAGATTTATTTTTTTATATTTTATCATTATTCTTCCACCAACAAACTGATTCCTAATTCCACCACCTTTTTTGAGGAAATTATTGATTACACTAAAAGATCCGCAGCAAAATATTACAAAAAGTTTGGTAGGTTGCCTTTTCTTCGCGTAACCAATTGTGTTAAGTATAGTTAAAAAAGGTATTGCAAATTGCAATCCATATTATTTTGTCCATTTTTATTTAGATGTGTTTTTCGCGGATTATGAGATCCCAAAGTTGTTAAGAATGTGTGTCTCCCTTATAACGATTAAAAAATTTGTAAACTTACTTTATACTATCCACGAAGATTGTGTTGGATAAAATAAGATGGGAGGTTTTATTTTTACATTATTTTGCTCTAAATAAAATGAGCCTTGAGTGTAAAAAAAAGGTCTGTTTCAATAAACGAGCATGAATCAGTGGTTAACACAGCCATTTAGAAATTTCAGGATTCTGATTTGAATTTCGGTCCACCCAGGAATTTCATGGGCGTTAAGTTACGCTTTCCAGACAGTTGAAAACAAGCTATCAAATTGAAGATAATTATAAAAGTCTGGAGTCTATTCCCAATGTAACAGCTAAATATAGATAAATAAAGTACATCATTATTCTCTTTTCAGGCTTCCCTATCCACCAGGTGGCTTGCTGCTGGCTTGTCTCTTCACCCGCCTGTGTAAACTTTGTTCTGCATATTAAATTGTTTGTGAAGTACTTTTTAAGACGGAAATTAAAGACCGCCTGTACACCATATTCAAGGCATCTGGACCGAGTTTTGAATCTAGGAATGTTGGGTCTCCTCATGTCCAACACTACGTTATTAACCTCGCACGGCCTAGCTGTTTGTATATGGTGAATTTAAATGTATATAAAATGTTTAGGAATCATTTGTGGAATATGTTAGATTCTTTTTTCCTTTAATATTGGTGCTTTACTGCCCGTCAACGACTAGGTCATCATAAAATGGAGAATATTGTGGGTAAATAACGCGAAGGAAACCGGCCATGATCTTTATGAATAGACCATACGCGTATTCGCAAGGAGTGATTTCTGAAAATCATGCCAAACAGAAAGAACCGATAATTTTTGCTATGGTATGTTTAGAGTGCTAAGAAGACAGATGGATAAAATTTCAGTAAAACTTTATTTTTATCATGAACTGGAATTTTGCGAAGCGGTTATTGATTTGTAAGTGAATACGATCAGACTATATTAATAAAAAATACTAAGGTAATCTCATCACTTATTCCAGTAGTTTGGAGAGATTGTGAGCTATGCAGAAACATATTGAAAGTGGATTTGTTGTATTATTGTTTAGAAACACAGCTATAACAGCAACGATACGGACTCTAAGTATTCTCTTATCGTCCACCTCTCAACCATGTCACGAGTATCTATTGTATCGTGGGAAATGAAGTTTTCATTCGTTCTCAGAAACGCTTTAGGTCTGTCAAAAAATTTCTATAATACGCGAGATACTGACTTGAAATTACGATTATTGTCACTGGACAGGAACTCAAGAGATATTTCCTAGATCAGCAGTTGGCATTCATTACTGGTAAAGATACTTCTACTCTGTCCATTCGAATGCAGAATGAGTTGGGCATCAAATATCGTCGATGGGTAGGGTACATATTTCATGATTATATCCTGAGAGGTGGCAGACTTCAAACGTCCTAATATGACAGGGGTTATGCTTCTTGAATTTCAGCTGTAAGAGGAAAGTACCAATACCTGTTTTTCATTCTCGTCATACCGAGCGTGGTGGATGAGCTCTGGCCTTGTGTTCAGGAGGACGCGGGTTCGAATTCCCATCCGGGCATACAGATTTGAGTTTTACATGGTTTGCACAAATCACTCCAGGTGAACGCAGGGATGCTTCCTGTTTCTTATCCTCAGTCCTTTCCCGGGTCTAATGACCTCGACGTTGACGAGACGTAAAGCCGTAAGGAAAAAAGCAGCCTTCTCATTACAGCCATTTCGGACTACGTAGACGCCAGTTATCTTTTGGCGTAGGTAGCTAGTGTAAAGCCGCATTCCCACGGCGCGTGTTGAGGCAGTATGCGCCTTTCATCTTTTACCGCCTGGCGGTGGGTCGAGACGCGCCGTTCCTGTGGCAAAGATGAAAGGCGTCCACAACCACGCGCCGAGGGACGCACCGTAGGTACGCACCTTTAGTCAAGAAGAAGGATTGCCGAAGACACCTTCACAATTAGAATCAGGTTTGTAGGATCTGAAACGTTTATCCTAACGTTGGAATGTTTGTGTTGCCATCTTTCTGCGAAACGTGTAGCTTGCGTTTTGTATGAAGACTATATTTTTGTTTAAGAAAAGTGTACTTATGAGGCAGACATTGGGGACCGTGGGCTATGTGATTACAGAAAACCGCCACGAACTGCAATCGGGACGGCCGTTACGGTATGTACAGGACACGAACCTGGTCTTGTTGTACCTCCCCGATCCAATGCGGTGGCGCCTCAACACGCACAGCCACATTGGCAGGTGTATCACCAGAATCTTTTCCCCCTCGGATCGTCCTCAGAGGACCACGAGACAACAACCACCTGTAACTCAGGCGTTCAGTATGAAATCATGAGGATGGCAGGGTGGGTGTTCTACCCTTGTTTTAGAACGGGATTTGTAAGATCTGGAGGTTTTAATGTTGCGATCTGTCAGCGAAATTTGTAGCTTGTGTTTTATATAAGTTTGTAAAACGTATATTTATGTGGCAGAAATTGTGGACCATTCCAGCATTAGCCTTGATGTTTGCGGGAAACCTCTTAAAAACCGCAGTCAGGGCATGCAGGGGCCAGGACACGAACCCAGTCCTGTTATACCTCCCAGATACAGTGTAGTTTATATTTAATGGTTTATTATTTATCGGTTGACGGTTGGTAATGGTTAACTCCACTGTGACTGATAACTCTAACACTAATAATCAACTTCTAGTGACACAAATATTGCCTAAAGGTGTGTTTACAAAATATGGATCATAACATTTAAGACATACTTAAAACAGAGAATTTATAGATATTGGTTTTCCTTGCATTTAGAGTCCTATGAATTGTTTTGTTCATTTTTGGTCTGATTTGTGATAACATGTGAATCGTAATATGTTTATTAATATTATATAGGTAAAATTGACAGGAAATAACAGTAAGTAATATTAATAGCCAAGTTCTATGACCTTCATGTACTTAAAGAGCAAGAATCGGGTAATCTTCTGGCTAACAAAAAGGATAAAAATATCTGTATATACTAAAATCCACTGAAAAGTGCTGGAACTAATAAGGAAATGATTAATTACTGACTTGGATTTAATGATTGTGTCTTTAACATAAATGTGTTTTCGAGAAGAAATAAGAGTGCTATTAGTAAATTAAATTAATTTTTTTCTTCTCTCGATTTTGGCCTACTTCGGATCACGAGAAGAAACTGGTTTACTGGTTCACCTTTTCTTCTCCAATCAGAATTTTTTTCATTATCTCACTGAAGTTCCTCCTTCTTTCTTCAGATCATGTGGCGTTGGCCTTTGTACATTGTTCCTGGAAACCCTTGAGCTTATGAATTTTAGTTTGGAACACTGTTAGATTCTTTATCTCATCTGGATTGTTTCCGACTTTACAAATCTTTTCTCGTTTCCTCAACACATTTTGTTGTCTCCTTTAATTTAGCGATGTAGTTGAATATATAATTACGCAAGGCTTCCGCTGTCGCCGTAAGTATTATCTTGGTTCTCCAGGTGGAGCCGCGTCGATTTTTTGAAACCTAACGTTTAGAGGACTGCAGCCTTCTGATGAAAGCCATAGCACGATGGCCGAAACGTTAGGTTTCAACAATTCGACGCTGAGAACCAAGATAATAGTTGATGATTCTTTTTGTTAGCCTACTCTCCCCCATTCTCACAAGATGTCCATAAAATTTTAGCCTTCGCTTGTACATTGTGTCCGTAATTTTCTCTGCATACCTATATAGATCTTCATTTTCCCGTTCCTTTCCCTTTATTGGTCCTAAGATTTTCCTTAAAATTTTCCTCTGTTTTCTACATTTTCATATTCAGTGCCAACCATTCTGAGCTGAACTTTGCATCTGTCTTGACAACTGTTGTATAATGTCTAATCTTTGCTTTGTATGAGAGCGTTTATTTTGTTGTATCTGTTTTTTGCTAGTTTATATGCTAGTTCCATCTTTCTAGCTCTTGCTTTATTAGCTTGCTTAGTATTATTTTATTACTCTAAGCAATATATTCTTAAAAGAAAAATGAAATATTGGTATTAAATTCATTTATAACAACTGAAATATTTATTACATTATGGAGCTGTGTGAAAGCTACAAAGAGGTGATATTTTAACATGCTATAATACATTTTGGCTAACCTCTTTGGAGAATGGAAAATGTAAACTCAGGTCACAGTACTCAAAATTGTTATTTAATCGTGCAGTTTTTTCATAGGCACTATAAACATACATGACAGTACAAGTAAAGGGTTACAGGTTATAAAATCGAAAAGCAGCTGAATCTAGTTATTAATATTTGCATAAACCATCGACATAAACATACATTTGCAGGATAAGCAAAGGGTAGCAAGTTATAAAAAATAATAAAAGTATAGTTTTAAAAAACATAAAAACATGCCTTTCGTATCCAAGTGAATTAAAAATTAAAATAATCTGCTTTTGTTCAACAGAGATAGAATACCCCACAATTCAGTATTTCTTAATTTTTTTTAATAAGCGTAAAATGAGAATACAGTCATTGAGAAAAAAAAATAACTTTAATATAAAAAAGCGTGGGGTGCTAGATATCAGTTGTCTTAAACCTTTTATCACTAGCTATTTGTATACATAGAGTCATTATGAAAGTTATAGAGAGCACTTTACGCTTTAAAAAAAATTAAAGATAATTTTTTTGGCCACTGACTTTATTCTTATTTAATTAAGTCATACTGAATTTTAGGACATCCAATATCTGTTGAACAAAGTCTTTTTTTAAGATTATTTTAATTTTTAATTCACATTGCTACGAAAAACGTATTTTTTAAGCTATAATTTTATTTTTAACTTTTTAGTTCACATTGCTACAAAAGCAATGTTTTTTGAAACATTTTTACTATCAAACTAACGAGAATACCTGGACATAGCTATTTAATTATTGTAATGTCTTCGGTTGTAAATACGTGTGCAAAATTTCAAACAAATCGGACGTCTGGAAGCGGATAAAATTTATATCAAATATTCCTTTCCACGCAACCATTTTTCTGTTGTTACTGTCAAAATAATGAGAATACCAGGACATAGCTATGAAATTATTGTATTGTCATCGGATTTTTATGAGTGTGAAAAATTTAAACTATTTGGACGTTTGTAGAGGATGAAAATTGAATTCAAAGATTCCTTCACATTCAATCAGTTTTCTGTTGTTACTGTCAAAGTAATGACAATTGCAGGACTTAGTTATGAAATTATTGTATTGTAATCTGATCTTAATACATCTGCAAAATTTCAAACGATCCGGATGTCTGCGAATTGGTGAAAATTGACTTCGAAAATTCCGTTAGATTCGTACAGGTCAAGCTAATATAAAAAGTGCAAAATTTCATAGCAGCTTAACCCATTTATAAATATTTGTGCAAGACATCGACATAAAATGAAATTGCTGATGACTTATCTTCACCTCAGGAAGACGCTGCTTTCCCATGAAATGAAATATGGCTTACAGCTACTAGGTGGAAATTAATTTGAAGGTCAAGTAGTAATTAGAAACACTCATAGATCATTTAAGTATTCTGAAAGCGCGCACGTTTCACGTTTGTAGGAAGCTGCTTTAAGTCGAATAGCCCCCGGTATCTAACACATTAACGACCTTTTTTCTGTGCTCTGCGTGCGCCGGTAATCGAAATACGTGGTCCGTTTTGTGCACATCCATCACGTGCCGACAGAGATATTTAAGAATAATGCCAGGCTTGCGGGCGTAAATCATTTCTGTCGTCGTTGGCCAAGCTGAACTCTCGAGTTTTTGTGGTCCGTGTTTGGGAGTAGGACGACAGCCTTCAACACATTGTTAACAGCTGCTCAACGCATGTGAGAAACACCATTCACGGTGCGTAAAGAAGTGAAGCTAACTACGTATGCTAATAGTACACTGCAGGATGGGGCTAAGTACGCAGACATTGGGGGAACTACATTACAACCAGCGCCATTACTTTTTACCGTTCCGTACGACAGTGCTCCCATTACTA
>JARYHS010012014.1:0-20501 GCA_031002005.1 Vandiemenella viatica
AGGAATTCGACCATGGCCTTTTGAAGGAAGGATCCAGGCATTCACCTGGAGTGATTTGGGGAAACCATGGAAAACCGAAAACCGTATACCCGGATGGGATTCGAATCCGCGTACTCCCGAATGCGAGGCCAGAGAGTTACCGCTCACCCACCACGCTCGGTCCAAAACTTCTGTGATCCAAGGTTACCGGGCGGCATGTACCCTAAAGCCTAATGTTTCTTTACCAGCTTTCATTATCTCTTCAATGCATTCCGTTCGTCCTCAGTTGAACTCCTTTCAGAGTTATTTCTTAGACCCTCGTCTACCACTGCAAATTTCTCTCTCGTGTTAAATTGTTTGTTTGTTCACTTCCAGTGTATTCTGCTTGAATTGCTTCTTTATCCTCTTGGATTTCAACCTACAGTTCATAACTTGTGGTGAGATTCTATGTCTGTTCCAGGATATGGTTTGCAGTTTATAATTTAATTCCTGAATCTCTGTTTAACCATGATTTAATCTAGCTGATATGTATTCCCTTGACGTTTCCTGATGTGCATGGTTCTTAAATAGTGTGTTCGCCACGTTGAGTTTATACTTTCCACAAATTCTAACAATCTGCTTTTCGTTCATTTCTTTCTTCTAGACCAAAACTTCCTACAGTATTGCCTTCTTTTCTTTCTCCCAGTATCGCATTCCATCACCAATGATTATTAAATTTTCTTCCTCCTCCACATATTGGATTAATTGTTCAATTTACGAATATTTTTTGTCTATTTCTTCATCATTTGCCTGTGACGTTGGCATATAGGTCTACATTTGACGTACGAACGTGGTTGGAGCGGGCTTAGTTTCTACCTTCATTAAAATAATCCTATTACTAAATTGTTCATAATAACTCACCCGTTTCTCTACTCTCTTGTTCATTACAAATCCTACACTTGTAACTCCACCAACAGCCCGTTCTGGCCTCGCATTCGGCAGGGCAGCGGTTCGAATCCCCTTTTTTTAACTGCTTAACCTCTCTTAACAGGGATTCGAACCGCCGTCCTCCCGAATGCGAGGCCAGAACGCTAACCGTTACACCACCACTCTCGGATCGAATCCCCGTCCGGGCATCCAGATTTGGGTTTTCCATGGTTTCCCCAAGTCACTACAGGTGAATGCCGGAATTCTTCCTTCAAAAGGCCATGGCCGAATTCCTTCCCTTTCCTTGCCCCCCCCCCCAACCTTTCCCGTCTCTAAAGATCTCGCTGTTAAGAGACGTTAAACAGTTTAAAAAAAACCAACAGCCTTTGTGTTAATTATTCTGATTTACCCAGACCAGGAATCCTGTGCGTCCTTCAACTTAATCTCACTAACACCGACATCTAACTTCAGTCGTTCCATCTCTCTCTTTAAGTTTTCTAACCTACCTGCCCTAATAATACTTCTAACATCCCTCGCTCGGTATCGTAGAATGTTTCTATCCATTCTGATGATTCCTCCCTGAACAGATCCCCTCGGAGATCCGACTGGGGGACTATTTTACTTCTTGAATATTTTACCCAGGAACAAGCTATCATTTTATAAGTAATTTTATAGAATTACCGGATAACCTGTAATGCTGTTACTGTCTTTAATGCAGTGGCTTTCCGTTGCTTTCTGCATCCCCATGCCATTGATCGTCCACCTTTTCGAGTTGTTTCCAACATCAAGGAAAAGAGGGTGCCCCGGACCATTCCTCGCTCTTCCGTCTAGCTGTAGGACGCCGTTGACAAACAATGGGTGACTCCTTATACCGGGAATCTTTCAGCGCCTAGAGCCTCGTCCGTGCAAACGGGATGCACCTCGTTAAAGATAGGATTACATTTGTTTGGAAGAGGCTAATATAGTGTGTTTAAGATGAAGACTGTGAAAAGAAGGAGTACGAAAATTATAAATAAAATCGGGCCATTGCGAGTCTAATATTGCGCAGTTATGGTTCTGGAATTTTGAACTTTCATATACGAGACAGACCAATATAGCTGCCTGAAAGCAACACTGGAGCCGGGCCGCCTAGACCTTCCTCCCACGCCAGGCCTAGGTTCAGTGCAGCCGTTACGCCCAATGAAATTCACAACTGATTCTTGCTAACTTATATTTTACATGCTTAATGTGCATAATAATAATCACCGCAAGGTGAATGTAGCTTATTCTACATTATGTTTCAGTCTTAAGCTTCTTCTTCACCACCTTTTCCCAACATTAGGAGTCGGCTGTCTTTGATGAGTTTATCTCTTCCGTCGGTATGCCCAACTAATGAACAAGAATGATCTTATTTCGGGGATGTGTTTTTCTTCTTTTCCCAAAATCTCTTGTTCCTCAAGCTGAGCTCTTTCCTTTTTTTTTTGTAACTGCATTACGTCTCTTTTTAACATCGATGTCTTTAGAGACGGGAAAGATGGGGGGCAAGGATGGGGGCAAGGAATGGGAAGGAATTCAGCCATGGCCTTTTTGAAGGAAGCATCCCGGCATTTGCCTGGAGTGATTTGGGGAAACCATGGAAAACCCAATACTGGATGCCCGGACGGGGATTCGAACCGTCGTCCTCCCGAATGCGAGGCGAGAACGCTAACCGTTACACCGCCCCGCTCGGTTAGCTCTTTCCTACGTTCCTCCGTCCAGCTGTTCCTTCTTGTAATATAGTTTTTTTTGGGGCAAATTGGTGGTTACTAACCATGCTACTAAATCTGCATGTGTCCTATATGATATCATCTGTGATTCCGATTTCCTCGAGATCCTTTTCGATTTCAACTAGCCAATTGTTTTTCATTTTCATTGAAATGGCCAGGTTGAGAAATATTTTTGGTTGTTCTGTTGATAATATGGCCGAAAAATTTAATTCATCTTTTCCTGAATTTTTTCGAATGCTGATATAGTTCATGTGATTTCCTTTTTATCCAAATTCCTCCTGTACAAACTGGGCCAAAGATTTTCCTTAAAATTTTCCTTTCTTGCTTTTCAGTATCTTAAATCAATGAACAACCCACAATAATCAAAGTTTTCGATGTATATAACGCATCCAGTTATAGTGTCTTAATTTTGCATTGGGGTACATGAAAGGAGCCTCCTCGAAGATTGCAATGTTAAGCGACCAAACGAGGAATAGCAATCAGGCGTACCCTGGACAACGTCAGAGAATGAATCGAAATGACCTGACGGCTAATCCTTTCATACCAGAAACATTACTACACAAGCCCTTTTCAGGGCCACAATTAACAATCATCTCTGTTAACATAGGAGGCATGTCACCAGCCAAGCAAGAGCTGCTACAAGATCTATGCAGTCAATATCAGTGCCATATATTGTGCCTACAGGAAACACACAGAAGCTATGAAATGCGTAGACCAAAAATAAACGGAATGCATCTCGCCGTAGAAAGACCTCATAATCAATACGGAAGTGCAATCTTTGTATGTCCAGATGTACAAGTAGTGTCCACTGCATTCACGGAACAAAATGACATTGAAATTCTCACTCTAGAAATGACGAACTGAACCATTTCGTCTTTTTATAAACCACCTGGTGCTGTATTCACTGTCAACAAACCACCTAATTTCCATAATAAAGACATACAGATCGTGATTGGTGATTTCAACAGTCATAGCAATGTTTGGGGGTATGACCATGAAGATGAGAATGGGGCTGCAGTTCAAGAATGGGCTGAAATAAATCACCTCTCTCTAATCCATGATGCAAAACTACCTGCATCATTCAACAGTGGTCGGTGGAGGCGTGGTTTCAACCCTGGCCTCATATTCAGTAGTAGCAGTATTAGCCACCAGTGCGTTAAATCTGTCTGTTCCCCAATGTCCAATTACCAACTCACAGCATAGACCAATAATGTGTCAAATATATGCGGCAGTTAGACGACAGGAAGTACCTTTCCGTAGAAGATACAACTTCAAAAAGGCAAATTGGTCTGAATTCTCAGAATTATTGGATTCCGAAGTTCTTTCAATAGAACCAACACCAGAATGCTATGACATCTTCACCACGGCTGTAAAGATCCAGAATGTCTATCTCTCGTGGTTGTCGGACATCTTACATTCCCGGTCTCACATCAGATCAAGCTGCTCTACTTAAAGAATACAGCAATTTATTTACAGAAGATCCTTTTGGTGAAGAAACAGTGGAAGCAGGAAACGAACTCATTTCCACTATTAAAGAGACAAAGCGGAATCAGTGGATTAAAACTGTTGAAGACTTAGATTTCGCAAGAGACAGCCATAAAGCATGGAGACTACTGAAGCATCTAAACAATGATCCAACTAAGACCAAAGTTCATTATATTGTTACTGCCAACCAAATAGCACAGCAATTGCTATTAAATGGGAAAGCTAATCACAAGTCCAAAATGCCCAAACTGCGGAAAGAAGGCCAAGAGGAGAATAATGACCTCACAATACCATTCAGCATGGAAGAATTGGATAAGGCTATAAGAAATTGCAAAAATGGAAAATCAGCAGGCCTGGATGACATTAGGACAGAACAAATTAAGCGCATTGGTATAACAACAAAGAAGTGGATGCTTCAGCTCTTTAACAACTGTATGAGTAAATGTCAAATTCCAAAGATATGGCGGAAGGTCCGAGTGATCGCCTTGCTTAAACCTGGCAAAGAAGGAAACAGTCCAAAGAATTTTAGACCTGCTACACTTTTATGTCACCTCTACAAACGGCTTGAAAGAATGATCTTAAACCGGCTGTTGCCTGTAGTTGATCCTTTGCTTATTCCTGGACAAGCTGGATTCCGCCCGGGTAAAAGTTGCACAGGACAACTAATAAATATCACACAGTTTATAGAAGATTGATTTGAAGCTCGTAAGGTAACAGGGGTGGTATTTGTCGATTTGTCAGCAGCGTATGACACCGTCAACCATCAGCTACTACTAGTCAAGTTCTACAAGGAATTTCAGTCTTAGTAAGTTCATTGCTACTCTTCTGCAGAATCGCAGATTCTTTGTTGACTTCCAAGGACAGCGTAGCCGTTGGAGGTCACAGAAGAATGGTCTACCCCAAGTAAGTGTGCTAGCCCCATTACTGTTAACATATATACCAATGATCAGCCTGTACCACCCAAATGCAGGAGTTTCATGTATGCTGATGATCTTGCTCTGGTCTCACAGAGCAAAGACTTTGAATCAGTGGAGAGCACCCTTACCAACGCTCTGGAAGATTTGTCAAGGTATTATAGCACGAACCAGCTTAAACCAAATCCTACGAAGACACAAGTATGTGCTTTTCATTTAAGGAATAAAGAAGCAACTCGTAGGTTAAATGTAACATGGTCGGGGGTCGAACTAGAACACTGTGACACTCCAAAATAACCAGGAGTGACCCTTGACAGATCACTAACATTCAGGAAACATTGCATGAACTCCAAGCCAGTAGGAACAATCTCACAAGAAAACTGGCTGGATCGCAGTGGGGCAGCCAACCTGAAACAATTCGAACTTCTGCCTTAGCACTATGTTATTCGGCTGCAGAGTATGCCTGTCCTCTATGGCATAGTTCAACCCATGCCAAACAAGTAGACATTGCACTTACTGACACGTGCAGAATCATAACAGGCTGCTTAAAATCAACTCCAGTCGAATGGCTTCACCGTCTCGCAGGAATAGCACCACCTTCTGTTCGAAGGGAAATAGCAGTGAACAAGGAAAGGAGGAAAGTGAACCATGAAAAATCTCATCCACTATATGGGCATATTCTTCACAGGCAAAGACTGAAGTCCATGAAAAGTTTCCTAAGAATATCTCAGGAACTTACAACGATAGCTGAAAAAGCCAGGTTACAACTAGGGGAAGCTAAGGTTCTCCTTCCGTATGGCTGGGGAAGAGTGTCTGAATCTTTGCCACCTGGTTATGACAAGGGATGGTTGACATGGAAGTTTTGAATAGGCTGAGATCAGGAGTGGGCAGATGCAAAGTGAACTTAGCAAGATGGGGCTATGCTGAGATCAATGATATCAAGTGCGACTGCGGTGAAGACCAGACTGTCCAGCACATGCTCCAGTGTCGACTGTGTCCAGCATCCTGCTCGGCAGCTAACCTAAATGAGGCCTCAGAAAATGCACTGGAAGTGACCAAGTTCTGGTCCAGTATAATTTGATGTTGTGATTGTGTAACTGTATGTTTCTGATACGAAATAATAATAATAATTTTGCATTACGGGATATTGACTTTTTGTTGTATCTGTTCCACGAGAATCTATAGACTTTTTGTAATTTAGATATTCTCTCATTGTTTGCTTCACGATTTAGTCTGGCAGGTTGAGTAATTTCTCCTAGATATCTTAATTTAGTTTCTTGATAGATATTGCCAAATCGCGTTTTCATGGGTTATCCGTCTTGGTACCGGGAAGATCCTTCCATATAGTGGGTTTTTGCAAGTGATATTTGGAGACCACATTTAGCTGAAATTTCATGGAATTTTTCAAGAGAGTAGATCGCCTCTTGCCCGTTGTTGGAGAGAATTGCAAGATCATCTCCATAAGCCAGGCACTACAGTTGGAGTTTATTTTTGAGTAGCTTGCTAATAGTTATTTCTTTTACTTCTTTCTCCGAGGCTTTAATTACTTTGCCCAGAACAATCTTGGAAAAAAAAGGGAGGATAGTCCATCTCTTTGTCGAACTCCTGTTCTGATTTGATTTGATGAATTTCTACTATCATTGGCACGGTCAGATTTGGAGTTTTGACTTTACAGCTGCATACCCTTGCTGACGAAAAGAATTTTACACCTACTGTCAGGTCGTACTAAGCACTAAAGGAGGAAGTGAAGTGTTGCCATCTTTCTGCGAAATGTGTAACTATGTCGTGTGTATGATAAGTGTATTTTTTGTTTGTGAAATGTGTAGATTATAAGGAGGGGACTGGGGACCGTCCTGGCATTAGCCTTGATGGCGACATAAAGGTCTCGTGCCCGGCTCCGTTGTACCTCCCCGATCCAGTGTTTAGCTCCTCACTGCACTGACCCACACTGGTGGGTTTCAGCCTTCATACATCTGTGCAAATTAAGAACTGTTGATTGAGGAAGTTTCAAAAAGTCTCTCGTATTCAAAATTAAGGAAGATTCTGTTCCGTAGCTGTGCACTAACGATGCCAGTCCCCGCCTGCCTGTAGTCAGCAAAAAGAATCGCATTCCAACGCGAGAGTGATAACACCGACTAATCGCTTCCTGTCGTTACTACCACTGCACGTCTGCACCCGCTGCTAGCATTTCGAAATCACAGGAAACATTGAAGTAATATCGAGATGTGTTCCGTATTATGGCAGATATTAGACCAACTAACGTAATGATACAGACTTAGAGGTCGGTTCCTTCTCCTCTGAGTTTTAGTGGGATTATTTATTTATTTTATTTTATGCGCATAGACCTATACAGATCACGCAAAACGTAGTCATTTTCTGTCTGAGTTTCTTTTGCCATTCCAGTATTCTCGCATCCTTTTACTGAAGGCAAGTTTTCTCTCTTCTGTCTAAATTGCGCCGGTCTTCTTGGCTTTGGTTTCTGACATGACTACCCAGTCGTGTATTTTTTGTCTGAAGATTTTGCGATCTAGGATTTTTGAACTATTGATTTTAACTTTTTCCAGGTCTTGTCTTACTTGATAGAACCAACTGTTAGGCATTTTTAATGGCTGCATGAGTTTGAATATCTGCTTAGTTAATCTGTTATCTGGCATCCTGTAGATGTGACCGTAGAAGTTTACTCTGCGTTTTCTGATGTCGTTGGCTATGTTTGAGTGAGACTCTACTGTTTTGTTTGACTTTAGTCTGTAGCCTTCTTCTGTTTTGGCTGGTCCAATAATTTTCCTGATTATTCTTCGTTCTTCTTTTCGGATGTTCTCGACATCCCTCTTAGAGTTTAGAGTGAGTGTTTCTGTGGCGTATAGAGCGTTGGGTTTAATGACTGTATTGTAGTGTCTAATTTTTGATTGAATTCCTATGTTCTTTTTGTTGTAGATATTGCAGGTCTGACCGAAAGCCTTTTTCATTTTGTTGAGTCTGTTTTGTTGTGTCTTCTTTTCGAGTCCTGTTGGACTGATAATTTCGCCTAAGTATTTAAACTCGGTGACTGTTGATTTTTCCATATTTTGTGTCCAGTGTTTTATGTTCAGTTTGTGTGCCAAGACAAACCGTTTTCTCAAATGAGATTTTTAGTCCCATTTTTTCTGCTAATTCTTTGAGGGATTCTATTTATTTGATGGCTTGTTGTTCACTTTCTGAAAGAATAGCCAGATCATCTGAGAAGGCCAAGCATGAGATATTTAGTCTATATTTGCCTAGTTTTACTGGGGTGTTCGTTTTCTCTAATGACTTTGTCCAGGGCTATATTAAATAAAATTGGCGAGCCATCATCACCCTGTCTAACGCCAGTTTTTGTCTCGAATTCTCTGGAGCGTTCTCCCATGTATATTGAAATGACAGCAATGAATGTGGCGAGGCGTACTGTTGGTGTTGCATAGTTTTCAAACGTCCTTCCAATAGAAGATGACGGTAGATACTCTGTTCTGTAACTGAGGCCAGATTGATGACAGAAGGGAAACGCAATTTATACATTGTGGTTTGCCATTAGTACATTCGCATTGGGGGACTTTGGAACAGACGCGACGCTTTCGGTACTCAATCTGATTATTAGAAACTGTGTTCCTCCACTTCCCCTACAATCTGTGTCTAGTGCCTGACAGTAGACATTTCTTACGCCACTACGTCTGGAATTAAGTCCAAGTACTTTGGTATTTGAGGACGCTATACGAGTTACATAACATAATGTTTACCCGAGTCAAAGCTGAAACCAGATTGCCGTTCGTGTTTGAATATAATCTCCATTTCCATTTAAACCAGCAAGACCTCAATTTCAGAATACGTAAATACCAACGTACAAAAAAGTGATGCTACAAGAAATGAACATACCACAGAACAATTTGAAATGTGATACTTTAAAAGATGTTTGCTAAGGTTTAAACGGAAAACTCCTACAAAAGACAGACATAGTAAGGTGTGAAATGATTAATCATAAAACCAATAACCGGTATCATATTCGGAGTTATGAGGTATAATGGGAGATGTAACTTATTAAGAAAAAAAAATTCTGTAAGAAAACCGCCGAGGAAGGCAAGGACTGGCGAATGTGAAGCAGATAACAAAGGGCATAAAGCAATAAAAACAAGATTCCAAGAAGTAAGTGAAACAATTGAATCAGCAAAGAAACATAGCACAATAAATGTTTGATAGCTCTTTTAGAGCTCTTTTAGAGCCACTTGTATAACTTTCTCATCTACTCCAATAGTTTTCACCTTATATACTACCATTTTATGGCTCACTGTCAAGTCTTTGAAAGATAGTGCTACACTACCAGTTTGCCCTTCCTTGTCCATTTCATCCGAAATATCTTGCGTATACCCCCCAACTGACATTCGCATGAATATCCTTGCCTAAAGCCATGTTGCCTATTTGAAAACCACTCACGCTCCTCACATATATTTCTGATGTGGTTGCATATCAATCTCTCCACTAATTTACCTACCACTGATATATAACAGATTGGCCTATAATTTTTAAACTCTATTTCTCACCCCTCCTTTGAACGCCAATTTTTGAACACGATTCTGTGCGGACAAATGCAATAATCAAAATAAGAGATTCACAGCAAACTCCAGCGTCCAGAATAGTATCTAAGCATTATTTTTCCGTTAGATGATGGTGATCGGAGTTTATACCACTTGGGGCAATGAATTTCTTGTGCGACTAAGGCAGACAAACATTTTTGCGCAAAATTAAAAATCTGAAACAATTTTGTTTTCTTATGGATTTACGCCTCGTCTACGTCGAGGTCATTAGAGGTGGTAGAGGACTTGTGGCAAGGAACGGAAAGAAATTCGACCATGCTATTTTGAAGGAACCATCCCGGCATTAGCCGCGAGTAATTTCTGGAAATCATGGTAAACCGAAATCTGCATTTCTCTCGAAAGCGAGGCCAGTGCGTTACCACCTAACCACCAAGCTCGGTACTACATTGTATGGTGGTGAAATAAACTGATTGTTATGTTACCTTTTTCTTAAATTCCTATAAAAACGTAACAGTGAACATAAAATAGCATAAGGGAGCGTCCATAAACCACGTAGATCAATTTTGGCCACCTGTGAAACCCCCTCCCCCCTCCGACGTAGCACGTAGCTTTTTTCCCTGATTCCAGAAGACATTTTGTACTGTTTTCTCTTGTCAGACTATATTAAATTACATACGGAGATAATTAAATAACTGAAATAAATATTCAAATGCTGTTGTATATTTTATTCCTCATTTTAACTGCGAAAAATAATATGAATGGAAAGGTACGTGGACTGGCTCGGAAACAGCCTCCCCTTTCCCCCCACGTAGCCCAGCGTAGTTTTCCAGCCAGCTCCTCTCCCCTAGACCGAGCCACGTAGTTTGTGGACGCTCTCTAACCAACGTACTCACAACACTTTTGTTGAAGTTCCTTCTTTGTTTTCTGCTACAATATTTTCTAAATGCGTGGATTTGGTTTTTGTCCTCGATACCTCTCTCTCGGCTATGTTTGTTTGACTCCCAGGCTGTCCGTTTGTTTTCCCGTCATATCGCGGACGTTAAATATTTGCTTGACAGGAGTGGCTATTTCCAGCACTTGACTGCAACACGTCGCTATCCATAATGCAACCAATCCAGCGACGTTACTTGACACTAGGCAAACAGTATTTACAAACGACAAACAGACATCAATCACATTTTCGTTTTGTCCTCATTCCGTTTAAGGAAGAGTTTCAATGAGACTCGGAAATCGTAATACGAAAGAAGTGTTTAGAATCTAAATTAACTATACTGTTATCTACTCGAGATTAAATTTATAGAACAGGATTTATTATTTTATAGGCAGATATTAATGCTTTCAGCTGAGAAGGATAAACTCGAGTTTAATGTGTCTGATGTGAAAAACGATCATAGTTTTCGATAAAACCATTTTTTAATATTCTTAACAATGCCCAGCATATCATGTGAAATTTTCTTCTACATTTTCCCCTTACCTGGTTTCACACAATCAGTGATTAAATCAAAGCTTAAAAAATGGTTACTCACTATTATTGATCTTATTGGCTTTCTCCCTTAAAATTTAATTCTTAATGTTTTTTGTTGAGGAACTTATAGACTTCTTTCAATTTTCATAGGACTATCTGCTAGTGTCGTGAATCATTATTACGTTTTAAGCAGCATCTGTCAGTAGTGTCTCTTTCCGCGTCTTGTCTTACTTCAGTTGTGTCCTAATCTATTATTCGAGAACCTGAACTGTGTCATGGATATTATTATTAAGTTTGTGTGACAGCAAACACCCTTCCCTGATTATTATAATAAATATGTTTCCACTGAATGCTGAATACGCTCCTGTTAAAAGCTAAAAGCATTCTCGAATTAAGTATGTGATGTATCTTTTTACACATTAAACTCGATTTGTTTTTATAAGATTTGCTTAGGTATGGGTACATTACCTGTTCATTACCTTCTTTTGCTAAACCAGTACTTTTTAATTTATTTAATTGCGATGGATCACATTCTCTGGTGCAATTTCTCAGTACACATATTTTTCCTCTTTCTGGTACCCGCCTACTTTTGCTCTTTACGAATGTTAATTTTAAATTTTTTCTGCGTTTTTGGAAAGTTAATCATTATTTCCCTCCGTAATTTATTCCAATCCCTGACCCCCTCAGCTACGAAAGAAAATTTTCCCATGCCGTTATGCATGAAACCGAGTGCCAGCTTGAGGTCATGGTGATCTGTTCCCTTCCATGCATCTCTCTTAAGTTTTTTTCACCAATATATTCGCACGTCTCATCACCATATACGCCTTGTACTCTCCCACAACTGTTTCCACCCTTCTCCTATCTTCCAATCAATTTATCTATTATTAGTGTATCAATCTTTGCGACTATGTATTTAGTAGTCGACTTGTTAAATCAGTGTTATCGTAATTGTTGTTCAGTAAAAATTTCAAATTTAATTTGTTGGACTCCACTTAATTATTTGAGAGAAAATGATCAGTAAATTTAATCTATTATGAAGAGTTATTTGCAACAGTTATCATTTTAAATACAGAAAGCCTTGGAATAACGTGAAATTAAAACTAAAATTAGCTAACACATAAAAATGAAATTATGGTAAAATGTCGAAATCTGAACACATTTTCAACAAAATGTTCATAATTTTTTTACAGAGACGTAAACTGTATTTCTGCATACCGCACAGTACATTCTTGCACTTGTTATGTTTGGGGAATACGAGTATATTAACAAAGAACTGGGTACAATGATTTTAATCCTCCCCACTATAATTTCCTAGATCGTCAAAGGCTCCGATTGCGTTTGTGTTGCTAGGAGCTCTTCTCAAGTTGTTATCCTCGATATAGCTGTCTCTTTCTATACTACTCCCACTTCCTTCCCTGTCTCTTTCTTTGAGTCTCATGTAATCTCCAAATTCGGCCTGGCAATTTTTACCTTTGCACGTCAGTGACGCTCTGTAAAGATACGAGCATTTACTGTGTAAGAATCTCGGTGTGTTGCATTTCCGCGACAGTCTCTGAGGATTTTTTTTTCTATAAGACAGCTTTCCTCACAGGAACTTCGCACTGTGTGACATAGTTTTATTTTCAGTGTGAGTCCATTGCAGAGGTTTTTGAGCTAGTATATTCTAGACCGCTGCTGTTGGCGGGCAAATTCAAATACGCTGACGGGTGTTGGGCAGCCTTATTATTATTATTATTAATTTAATTACGATAGAGCCAACACTCCGGTGGCAATTTCCCTAGTCATCTAATTACCCCTTTTAATTTTCTATTATAATTTGAATGTTAAATTCCTCCCCCATTTACTATTCTGATTTACAAATATTAATTTTAAATTCCTTAAGCGTTTCTGGAAAATTATTCATCACTACACTTGGTAATTTGTTCCAATCCCTGACACTCTTACCAACAAAAGAAAATTTTCCCACTGAAATCGAGCGCAAGCTTGTGGTCATGGTCGCCTTTCCTCTTCCATCCACTATTCCTAATTCTTTGACCAATATCCCTCCAAGTTCCATCACCAACATATGCCCTGTACATTCCCAGCACTCTTCACCCTCCTCCTTTCCTCCAATGAGTCCCAATCCAGCTCCCTTATCATATCAGTTACTGACTGGGTCCTGCGATAATTTCCACAAACAAATCTAGCTGCTCTTCTTTGAACACCTTCCAACTCCTGTGTTTGATAGCCAAAATGTGGATCCCAAACTACACCACCATATTCAACCAATGGTCTGACCAAAGTTTTGTAACGCAACTCTCTAACTTCTCTGTTACATCCTCTCATCACCCTCTCCGGTAAATGAAGGATTTTGTAACTTTATCATACGACCTGTCCAATCTGCTCTGCCCAATTGAGTTTGTTATTGAACGTTATGCAAAGATATTTAAACTTCAAGCTTTCAACAAGCAATTCTAACCCCACCTTATAATCATAATTAACCTTTAGCTTTTGATCTGTGTACCTTATAAACTGACTCTTCTTGGCATTTATCTTCATTCCATGCTGACCAACTCATTTGGATATTCTATCCAGGTCACCCTGCAGCTGTTCACAGTCTTCGCCTGTTTTGATCCTATTGTATACCATTATTTCGTCTGCAAAATACCTAGATGTTGACCTTAACCCATCAAAACAGTCATTCATTAGAAAAATGAACAGCAACGGTCCCAATACACTACCCTGTGGACTCACATATTTCCTTCCACCTCTATTGATAATGTATTTCCTACTCTAACACTATGTTTTCTGGCTTTTAAGAATTCCTCTACCCCGCAAGTAACTTTTTCATCCAATCCAATATATTACAGTTTATTTAAAACCATTTTATGTCTCACTCTGTCAAATGTCTTAGAAAGATCTAGTGCCACACTATCAACTTTGCTTCCCTTGTCCAATTCATCTGAAACATCTTGCATATAGCCCACCATCTGAGATTCACATGAATATCCTTGCCGAAAGCCATTTTGTCGACCTGAAAACCAGTTTCTTTCTTCACAGGCATTTCTTATATAGTTTCATATCAATCTCTCCATCATTTTACCTATCACTGACGTCAAACTAATTGTCCTGTAATTTTCAACCCTATTTGTAACCCCTCCTTTATGAACCAGTACAACTTTCGCTCTTTTCTAATTCTCTGGAAACAGCCAATACTCCAAACTCATTTTAAATTAAATTTCAAGGTCAGGTACGATATCGTATCCCACAATCTTTAATAAATCTATAGTAATATTATCAACACCGGCACCTCTACGTTTTTTTAACTTCCTGAGTTCCTTCATAATTTCCTGAGAAGTTATTTCAAATTTTGTAGTTTACGCATTCATACTTTTAGGAAGACTCTCCTCTGATTTATTCCCTCCCATCGCAGGATGATTGTCCCTAGTTATCTCACTAAACCAGTCACTCAGTGTCTCCGCAATTTTAAAATTCTCAGTGACTTCAACTCCGTTCTTATATACAATAATCTGAATACCTTCCTTTCCCCTCAGTTTTCTAATATAGCCATAGAAATTTCGAGATGAATCGTTCATTGATCCTCTTGCACCAATAATATTCTTCATAAACCAATCCTTTGCCTCTCTACTTACTCTTATTGCTTGCTTGTTTAGTTGTTTTAAGCATTCCCTACATCCTTCCTGTTACTTAACTCTATTGTGTCCCCGTCTCTCTAACCTCTTTAACCTTTGTAAGGGAATGACGAAATAGGCCATTCCGCACATTTTGATATTTACCCTAGTAAATCAAGGTCATGACCTATGAACACTAGAGAATTATAGTAATATTTGCTTAACTCCCCCTCCACCCTAATACCCCTCCACCAATTGTTCCTCTGTCTCTGCGGTACGCTTTGTAACCTTGAGGGAAAACCTCAATAGTCTAGTACTCCTTCTTTTAACCAAGAATCTACCCCTATAATAATTTGTGGATCATGAATCCCTATTAAGTTTGCAAATTCTATCATTTTGTTCATTATACTTCTACAGTTCACCAATAACACCTCTTATTTTTTGCCTTTGTGATATTTTCAGCATTAACCTTTGTCTTTCCAGTTGCACCCAATTCCGTTATTATTTCAATAGCTTCTTCTGTTTCATTTGCATTAGTATTTTTTCCCATAGTGCATCTACAATCAGTATCCCTTCGATCACTTATTTTCGTCCCCTCACCAGCAGCCCCTAACCTAAAAAAAGTTACAGTCCTGACCCCATCATAACTGGAAAAGGGCTCACTTACAGCTTTAGCTACCATCTCAGAAAGTACTCCCTTCCCCCTTCCATTTAGCTGTAGGCCATGTCTAGTAAAACTCCACTTATCAATGGTGTTGACAGGCACAAACCCAAAACAGAACTAATGCCTTTTCCAAGTAGCATCTCTGTTTCCATGTTTACCCTCCTCACAGCATGGTTTAATTGTGGCCGATCATGGTGACTTAGAACCTGCAAGAGTTCCACCCTGGTATGCTGCGCCTCCTTCACCACCTTCCTCAGATCACTCTCTCTATACCAGTGGTTCCCAACCTTTATTGGTACACGGCCCACTTCTAAGTAAAAAAAATTTTTCGCGACCACCTAATATGAGAGTGTATCTAATATCAGAATAGGAACTGTTGTATGACCTCGATACGCTATCGACTATCCTATCCTACGAAAAGGCGAATTTTCGTACAGAGGATATACTATCAATGAAACAAGAACTGTAATACATAAAACAAGAAACATATTATAGGCCAGGAGGGGCCGCAAATACCATCACCTCATCAAGTTTACTGATGAAATTCTGCGATTAATCACATTAAATCTACTCTCAATCAAAACAAAAATGGACACAATAATTCATTCTCACAAAGCAGATAGAGACAGTTTCTATCAAAGACTTTGGTTTCGATTCAAGAATAAACAAGAAAATGACAATGAGAGAAGTAAAATTGCAGTTGGTATGCACGCGCATATCCGCTCTAGAGCGAGGCGGGAGAGGGGATGTTCAGGGGTTGCCATAAGGATTGCGCATTGCTGCCGCTGCTATATCTCACAACGAGGTTATTGCATAATACTGGCCTGACTGTTTAAAAAAAAAAAATCTCACAAAGTTTTAATTTAAGCTAATTGCTTTCTTGATTATTGCACTTGTAAAATATAGTGATATGTTTTTGAAACAGATGAAATAAAAGATATATTTTTGTGATAAAAACCTCGATTGTTCCGCGACCCACCAAAACATACGCCACCACCCACTAGTTGGTCGCGACCCATAGGTTGGGAACCACTGCTCTATACTATAACTCGCGTTCTTTTTTTTTTTTTTTTTTTTTTTGTCGTCAGTCTTTCGACTGGTTTGATGCAATCCTCCATCCTTTCCTATCCTGTGCTAACCTCTTCATTTCTACATACCCCTTACAGCCCACGTCATCAATTATCTGTTTCATATATTCTAATCTCTGTCTTCCTCTACAGTTCTTACCTTCAACTGTTCCCTCCACTAACAAGTTAACCAATCCAGCATGTCTCAAAATATGACCTACCAGCCTGTCTCTTCTTTCTGTAAGCTTCTTCCATAGACTTCTTTTCTCACCCATCATTTCCAAAACTCGTTCATTTCTTACTTTGTCTGTCCACTTAATTTTCAGCATTCTTCTGTAGCACCACATTTCAAATGCTTCAATTTTCTTTCTTTCCGGTATTCCTAAAGTCCACGTTTCGCTACCATAAAGAGCTGTGCTCCACACAAAGAGTTTCAAAAAGTTCTTTCTAATTCCTAGATCAATATTTGAAACTAAAAGGTTTCTCTTTTTCATGAAAGCTCTTTTTGCTAGTGCTATTCTGCTTTTGACATCATTCTTGCTTCGGCCATCGGTTGTAGTTTTACTTCCCAAGTAACAGAATTCGCTTACTTCTCCTATTGCATCTGATCCTATTTTTATATTTAATCTAGTATTGGTATCATTTCTGCTACATTTCATCACTTTTGTCTTGCTTTGATTTATATTCAGTCCAAAATCTTCCTTCAGTATTTCGTTCATGCCATTCAGTAACTTCTCAATATCCTCAGCCCTCTCTGCTAACAAGACAATGTCATCAGCAAAACGTAGCATACTGATTTTTTCTCCCAGAAAACTTATGCCACATGGAAATTTTTCTTTGACTTTCTTCATTGCTGCCTCTACATACAAGTTGAATATTAACGGGGATAGACTACAACCTTGTCTCACACCCTTTTTAACTGATGCATGTCTCTCGTGATTCTCTACTTTTATTACAGCCACTTGATTCTTATATAGTTTATAGAGTATTCTTCTATCTCGATACTTTAGGCCTGACTTCTTTAAAATTTTGAACATCTTGTCCCACCTAACATTATCAAAAGCTTTTTCTAAATCAACAAATGCCATAAAAGTATCTTTGTTTTTCTTGATCCGCCCTTCAAGTATTAATCTTAAAGACAGAATTGCTTCCCTTGTACCGCGATTTTTCCTAAACCCAAACTGATCTTCACCTACTATCTCTTCTACTACCCTTTCCATCCTTCTGTATATTATTCTGGTCAGTAATTTTGAAGCATGTGATGTTAGACTAATGGTGCGATAATTCTCACATTTGTCGGCTTGTGCTTTCTTTGGAAGTGTGAACATGATATTTTTATTAAAATCAGTTGGAATTTCGCCTGTTTCATAACTTTTGGATATCAGCTTGAATAATCTTTCGATTCCTTCCTCTCCTAGGGATTTGAGAAGTTCCGCAGGGATTTCATCAATTCCAACTGCCTTATTTGCTTTTAAGTCATTCAGGGCTTTATTAAGTTCTGTCCTCAAAACAGGATCCCCTAAGTCATCAATGTCAACATCATCTTCCTTTTCCATTACACTATTGTTCAAGTCGTCCCCACATAAGTTTCTCAATGTATTCCTTTCCATCGGTTAGCTCTATCTTCTGAAGCTTAAAAGAGGTTTCCCATCGGCAGCTTTAATGTTCATACCTCTTTTCTTCATTTCTCCAAAATTCTGTTTGATCTTTCTATATGCAACATCTACTTTACCTACGACCATTTCCTTTTCTACTTCTTCACACTTTTCTTGTAGCCATTTTTCTGTTGCTACTTTTGCATTTGATATTTATTTGATTTCTAAATTGCCTATAATGCTCTCTTCCTGTTTCATACTGAGCATTTTTTGTACCTTCTTCCTCTGATCCATGAGCTCCAAAATGTCTTCTGTGATCCAAGGTTTTTGGGCAGCATTGTTCCCTAAAGCGTAATGTTTCTTTACCAGCTTTCATTATTTCGGTCTTTAATGCATTCCATTCGTCCTCAGTTGAGCTGCTTTTACATTTGCTTCTTAGACCTAAGTCTACCATTTCTGCAAATTTTTCTCTCGTGCTAGATTGTTTCAGTTTATTCACTTCCAGTCTGTTCTGCTTATACTGCTTTCCTTATTCGCTTAATTTCAGCCTGCACTTCATTATTATCAAATTATGGTCCGAGTCTATGTCTGCTCCTGGGTACGCTTTACAGTCTAGTACTTGATTCCTGAATTCTCTGTTTGACCATGATATAATCTAGCTGAATATCTGCCTGTATCCCCAGGCCGTTTCCAGGTGTATATTCGTCTTGCATGGTTCTTAAACAGTGTGTTCGCCACTACTAGCTTATATCTTTCACAAAATTCTAGCAACCTGCTTCCTCGCTCATTTCTTTCTGCTAGACCAAAACTTCCTACAGTATTCCCCTCTTTTCCTTCTCCCACTATTGCATTCCAATCACCCATGATTATTAGATTTTCCTCCCCCTTCACATATTGGATTAATTCTTCAATTTCAGTGTATATTTTTTCTATTTCTACGTCATCTTCCTGTGACGTTGGCATATACACTTGTACTAATGTGGTTGGGACGGGCTTAGTTTCTAACCTCATCAAAATAATCCTGTCACTAAACTGTTCATAATAACTCACCCGTTTCCCTACTTTCTTGTTCATTACAAACCCTACACCAGTGAATCCATTGACAGCTTGTGTGCTAATTATCCTGTGTTTCCCAGACCAGAAATCCTGTGCGTCCTTCCATTTAATCTCACTAATCCCAACAACATCTAACTAAGTTGTTCCATCTCCCTTTTTAAGTTTTCTAACCTACCTGCCCTATTCAGACTTCTAACATTCCACGCTCCGACTCGTAGAATGTGTCTATCCATTCTGATGACTCCTCCCTGAGCAGTCCCCACCCGGAGATCCGATTGGGGGACTATTTTACCTCCGGAATATTTTACCCAGGAAGAAGCCATCATGATATATGTAATTTGAGAGGATTACATGTCCTCGGGATATCCCTTTGGGTCTTTAATGGCAGTGGCTTTCCCCTTTGCCTTCTGCATCCCCATGCCGTTGATCATTTCTGATTCATCCGCCTTTAGGGGCCGTTTCCAACCCCAAGGGCAAGAGGGTGCCCTGAGCCGCTTCCTCGCTCTTCCGCCCTCCTTTCGTAGGTCGTTGGCAAGCAGTGGGTGACTCCTTATACCGGGAATCTTTCAGTCGCCAGAGCCTCGTCCGTGCAAACAGGGTGCACCACGTGAAGGAGAGGTTGACATTTGGTTGGAAAAGGCTATTATAGTCTCTCCCAAACCCTCTACACCCCTTGCCCTTGATAATCACTAGAAACTTTAACGTAACGCCTACAGTAAGAAGGCAGTGCTGCAAGACTTGGTGCTCGTCCAGTTGGGTAGATGCTCATGACGATTCACGCCCCTGCAACACTCGGTAACATTGTGGTAATTAGAAGGGATTTGCTGTTGGTAATTATTGTTTAGTATTCCCCACTTTCCTTTTTTTAATATTAATAATCTTATCAATTTAATATTTTGATTATTCGATAGGAAGTGGGTGCAAAATAATATGCTATATTTTATCACTAAGAAAGTCATAACCTGACATATTTATTAGATTAACTTTGAAGGCCTACAGGCGTCGGTATATTTACAATTATTATTAATACACAAATAATCAAGGGTTCAACCAAAATCAACACCGAGTCTTACAACGTGAACAATACAACGTTAATACTAAAGAATCCACATTGAAACATCTACGTGAAAATTTAAGCACGATGTCATGGTTAACTTAAGCTAACATGAAAATTTTATATAGGAAACTAACATGGAAACTGGACATAGGAAGCTAACATGTAAAATACAATAATTTATAAAGCTGTTCACAAATACAAGCTTACAAAAACAAATATCTGCATTTTAATTCAGTCTCTGATTTAAACAAAATACTACTTTCTGGTCGATAGGAAAATGATGACACAGTCTTCCCGTATCGAATCAGGTTGCTCGCGGCTATTAACACGCTCAGAAAGATTTGTCGGAGAGTGATACTGTGCTCAGTGTCGTTGACGGGCGAGAAACGTGCACACTACACTATGTTCTTTTTACC
>JARYHS010012015.1:0-25001 GCA_031002005.1 Vandiemenella viatica
GTCTCTTTATATTCCTGTATTACGTCTTCCGTCAACATTGGAGCTTTTAAGTCTCGATACTCCATAGGTGGCTACTTTTTAGGATCAGGAACTAATACATTTTAGTAGCTGAATTTTTTTTAGCATAGTTGCCAGTTGTTTGAAATCTTCCGTCTTATAACCATAACTCTTCCGAAATAAATATAAGAAGCAATTTACGGCCGAAATTGAAATGTTGCCGTCGTTACATACTCTAGCTGCGATATAGTAAAGCATCGTTTCGTAGTTTTGGCGACGCTTATTGGAACATCTTTCTGGGTAAATCACTAGAGGAGTCTTCCATTTGCATAGATAGTACAGAAAGTACTTTGTGAATGTGAGTTATACTACTTATTTAATTTTAAAGAAATTAGTTTTTATATCACTTTTGTTTACGTAGTCGGTTCATTATGAAACGTATTTCGATGTTTTCCTGAAGGTTTCCTGAGAAGCACACAGATCCGAAATCAGATCTGTCGAACGGAAATGAAACGTGATGTTCTAATACAGCTAAACAATACGCTTCTTACGCCACCTCAATGTTACGCCATCTTCAAGCTTGTAACTTTCTTGTTACATCCATTGCACCAATTCCTAAGCGCCAACACAAGCGCCGTGAATGCTGATTTTTGTTTTTTTTTTGTTTTTTTTTATGAAAATAGTTTAGAAATTTTTCGAAAAAGACAATACTAGTATCAGTTTGATTGAGTGTGTGTTTTTTGTATCATAGTTAACAGATGATGATTTTGACATTAAATTTTTATAAAATCTGTTACCTGCTCGTAAGAAAACTAATTAAAAACATGTGTAAAAATTATCTCCATTTAACTTTCGACGTCTGTCATGTTGATATCGTACTGTATGTCACGTTTCGATCGAGACGAGTCAGACAGTTTGTACAGTTTTTCCTTGTATAGGTTACCAGTAATCAGTACCGGAAATCACAATTACGAGTTAAAAACTCATTACCTGACTATCCAGGAACACTTAAATTGTTCTGTTTGCCGCTGCGTTACGAGCAGCTCGTTTAGTATGCCACTCTAAATTTGTATGCTGTTACTGGGAAAAAACCAGCATGAAAGTATTATTGTTGTTGCGATGATATTAGTACATTGATTCAATGTAATTAGCTTCAACGTTTTACTGAATGATTTCTGAATGCAGAAATTTCTTTGTTATACTTTCATCGACAGGAAATATTCTTCACGCGCTAGTTATAATCGAAAACATCCTGCGTTTGTATGTCTTGACCAAAAGCAATCAGCTCAATGAGATAAATTCGTTTTAATGATTGATACTAGTAGGAACCTCAGTGAGATAGAAGTCTCTCAGTTCCAACTTCTAAACGGTATACAATACTGCAGTTTGTACTGGAAAAGCATTGGAATATTAGGTCATAAACCTATTTCTCCTTTCTTTTGCTGTCGGTTACAGCTGATGATTTGCAATTTCTTAAATATAAATTTAAAAAAAAGACACTTAAATTCAAAATATTGCAAAACGAATATAAATAATATAAATCTAGAGACACATAAATATCATCACCATCAAACGGAATTTTTATTCCTTCGACGCGCCGATTCTAATAATCTTATATCATTGCATTGATACAGATAGAGGAGACGGGTTGTAGGTTATAAAGGTATACCGTAGTGATTGACCAGTGTCCGACTTTTATAAATGAAACTCGCCGTGTAAGTCACATGGTATCGAACATGCTGTCCATGAAACCATCTAATAATTATGCGATTATCGATCTAAAGTCAGCTCTCTTCCTCGTGATCGTATTAAACCTTACCTTCTTTGTCATAAAAATTAACTAGAATCTACTATACAATTTTCTAAGCTCACTCACTCACCTCGATAGCTATTGGCTGGAGAACGGTGTCACGTGTCAGCCTTCACTCGCAAATTAACAGCCACCAGAGATATCATTAAAAGAAATTCTAGGTTATGTCCTCAATTTAACAGTTAAACAACTGTTACCAAATTAATTGCCATTTTTTTATTTTATTTTTGCTGTCGTCAGTCTTTAGACTGGTTTGATGCAATCCTCCATCCCTTCCTATCCTGTGCTAACCTCTTCATTCCTACATACCCCTTACAACCCACGTCCTCAATTATCTGCTTCATATATTCTAATCTCTGTCTACAGTTCTTACCTTCAAGTGTTCCCTCCATTAACAAAATAACCAATCCAGCATGTCTCAAAATATGACCTACCAGCATGTCTCTTCTTCCTGTAAGCTTCTTCCATAAACTTCTTTTCTCACCCATCATTTCCAAAACTCGTTCATTTCTTACTTTGTCTGTCCACCTAATTTTCAGCATTCTTCCGTAGCACCACATTTCAAATGCTTCAAGTTTCTTTCTTTCCGGTATTCCTAAAGTCCATGTTTCGCTACCGTAAAGTGCTGTGCTCCACACATAGAGTTTTAAGAAGTTCTTTCTAATTCCTAGATCAATATTTGAAACTAAAAGGTTTCTCTTTTTCATGAAGGCTCTTTTTCCTAGTGGTATTCTGCTTTTAACATCATTCCTGCTTCGGCCATCGATTGTAATTTTGCTTCCCAAGTAACAGAACTCACTCACTTCTCCTATTGCATCCGATCCTATTTTTATATTTAATCTGCTAGTATTGGTATCATTTCTGCTACATTTCATCACTTTTGTTTTACTTTGATTTAATACATTCAAAAAGTTTGCTTTTCGTAAAATTTCATTGTTAAAAAATATCGATAAACTTTTCGGTTGAAAAATCGGGTAACATGTTGCTAATGATAACAACATAAAAAACTTTAAGAAAACTTAAATTGGCCATGGTCTCTGCTGTAACCACTAATGGCAATTGTCATTCCGGCCTAGGCTAAATTTCAGTTTAAATAAAACTTTCGCTAATGTTGTTGCTTGACGAAAGTTTACGTATTACGATTTGTTTGCTTTTTCGTATATTTCTGAGCATTTTCGTTAGTGATCTTTATTCATATTCGCTCTGCGTGAGTTATTAGGCGATTTAAAGTGAACATCAGACCAAATGCGTTACCGAATCGAGTATTCTGGCAATTCATTTCTTCTGAGGTGCTCAACAGTTTAATCATCTGGAATCTGTATTAATTTCCCTGGCCATTACAGACACTATGATCAAAAATTACATTATGAATGTTTGCCCAGCCTCAGTAAAAAAACAACGTGATTCCTCCGAAACAAACAGGAATTGTTCAAATATTTCAGAGTGAACTATGAGGGTCCAATACAAGTCAAGTTTGTATTTCACCATTTTCGAGTCTTTGAAACAATTATACGATAGCGCGTTCGTCTCAACGTCTATTAATACTTCTAAGTTCTTCAAGCTCTAGAGATTTTACTCATCCTAAGAGTGAAACACAGTCAAGTACGTATTTGGTCAGGTAGGGTCAACCTGTCATAATGTTTGACCATAAAAGCTAGAACTGTTCTAGACCCGTGACGATACGCAAAAAACGTTCACGGGCTGACACTAGTCCGGAATATCTGTTCAAAGATCTTCTCGTGTTGTGGTTTCTAAATGCCTCAAGCCACGTGACCTGGCAGTTGCTACTGTCTTCCTGTTTGTAGTCACGTGGTGCTTCTAATTTGTTTCTGGGAATTCATTTGCGAAACATGGGCTCTTCCTTGGCACAAAATTCGCAGGAATGTTAGAATGTTAATGTCAGATTTCTAAAATTCTGAATCGATTTGAAGTTTGTATGTTCTGAAACATTTTAAATCGAACTGTAAAAGCAACCGCGTACCTTTTTCTAGTAATATCTTGATAATGTAGCTACGGTTGAAATGCAGTGCAGATTAATATAAAAAACGTCGGGCGTATCACTTCGCATTTGTACGGCATAAGAGACAGAAATTTGACAACAAGGTTGAAATTTTATTCAGTACTTGAATTACCAAACGCAAATCCTTCTAGAAAACTTTTCTGCGCTCTTCAAACACAGATTTTTTTTTTTGATAGGTCTATGCCAAATAAACATGAACTTGGTTTTAAAATAATTACTGGCATTCGAGAATATGTGGGTTCAAATCAACGTCCGGCCATTCAGATTTAACTTTTCATAGTTTTCCCAAAATCACTTCAGCTGAATGCCGGGATGGTTACCTTAAAAACCATGGCCAAATACCTTCCTGTTCCATGGCCACAATACCCTGCCGCCTGTAATGACTTGGATGCAGAAGCTATCCGCTTTGAATCCCAGTATCTACTGCCATTTTTACGGGTCTTAAAACTGATCTTTACCTCTGGCCAGCCTTGTTATTAAGAAGATGCTAGAACGCTCTAGGCTCGGGTTTTACGTTAGCTTTGGGTCTCCTTTACCTAGTAGGATTAACAGGTAAGATTTGGCGGCTGGGATAGTCACTAGTTCTTTGAGACCACACAAAATTATTATTATTATAATGAAAAAATAAAAATAATGGAAGGCTTAGTATATGAATTATCTTTCAGTTTCAAGTCTATCCACAACGACAATTTTTTGCATTATATTTATGCTAATATCTCCTCATGTTAAATTGTTCGCCAACACACATAACTGTAATCACTGTTGCTTAGGATGCCGGCTTTTGTATCTAGCACGAGCTGATCGTCTTATGCTCAGAGCACAACTCAACAATTACGAGAGGAAGCGTCGTTTGGAGGAAGCCCTTGGCACGAGGGCCGAGCTCACTCCTCGACCACTTCCTGTATTCGATTAGGCGCTTCGCCCTTCAAGGTCTTCTGCAAATGTAATTGCAGGACGCGCTGCTTCGGGGCTTGCTAGCATTCTTCTCAGCACACTGCGCATTCAAAGTGCCAGGCACAGAACCGAATGGGAGAATAAGTTATAGGAATATTGTCATCCTCAAACAGAATATTTCGGAATCTCAAGCCAAGTGTATGTGCGTTGTTAGTCTTCATCTGAGATATTGGCCCACTTGTTTACAGTTCTGCGTAATTCTCATTTATTATCTTTTAATAAAAAAAAATGTGCCCCTCACATCAACAAGAGATAAATATTTTCCACTTTATTATATATATATATATATATATTACGGTGCTCCCTTCTTTTAACTGCATTATTGCCACAAAGTGGAATTTTATTTAACTTTTTGGTCAAGATCATTTATGATGATTAGAAATAGAGAAATAACTTTAGATTTAGATGACTTTTATTTTTATAGATCTTTATGGTTAACGGTAATTCAGCTGCAATCTTTCTCTGGCTAGTAGAAGCACTATCTCGACCATTCTCTAGATGTCCAGAAATATGTTGTTACGACTTAAATTACTTCCATACGTTGCTAGAATAAATTGTTGTGCTGTTCTACTACTTAGTAGTAGGTGTTTTTGCAATTTCTCTCAGGCACAAACGGCTAGTTTCTCCTCAAAATAACATAACTAGACTCGCTAACAACTGCACTATTTCTTGCGAACTCTCTAGAGAGTTCCTGTAGCTTTTTGGTCCGAAAGAAAATTAGAAAAAGTCAAATGGTGAAATGAGGGGGCTGAAGAAAATGAAGAGATGTCAACCCTTAGCTCTCATAAAACGAGCGTGGTGGTTTAACGGTTAGCGTTCTCGCCTCGCATTCGGGAGGACGCCGGTTCGAATCCCCGTCCGGGCATCCAGATTTGGGTTTTCCATGGTTTCCCAAATCACTCCAGGCAAATGCCGGGATGCTTCCTTCAAAAGGCCATGGCCGAATTCCTTCCCATTCCTTGCTCCCCATCCTTTCCCGTCTCTAAAGACCTCGCTGTTAAGAGACGTTAAGCAGTTACAAAAAACAAAAACTCTCATAAAATACCATTGATCCCAGATTTAGAATATTAATCACAATATATTTTTTTAACGAGTTGAGGTCGGTAAGAGTTGGAGAGACTGTTGTTTTTCCTGCAGCTGCTGACTACCTGTTTGAGCGTGTCGGGACTCTTCTCTGTCAGCGATTTGCCAATTCAGGTCGCAGCCAGGTGACGGAATGCTGACTGGCTAGAGAATGGCGTAATACCTACAGCCTACCTCAGCGGCACTTCCTCGTTGAACTTTTACGTTATCCCGTGTAGGTGCTGCGCATTGTAACTTAACATGTTCGTAGTTACCTTCTGAAGTGTAGGGAAGGAGGAAATTCCAGATCATCAAAAATTGCAGTTTTTATGAAAATGTTAGAGTATCCTGAAGATCTTACACCCTGATGAAACATTACATCAAGTAATGAAATGTTTTAATTAATCTACTGTGCAACCGACATCAGTATTTTAACAAAAATTAACGACCTCACAATACTTAAAATATATATAGAAAAATAACCACGAAAATAAGAAATAAAATGTATAAGAGGTGGCATTCTTTTCGGTTGAGAATGTAATGCAGAAAATATTTTATTTCCAATATTTTCTATATGAAGCTATAGAAAAAAGTATTTTGAATAATGCAGTATCGATTTTGCGATTTCAGAATTAAAAGTGAATTTTACTTTCATCATTATAGATAGACAATTGACATATTTGCCACATTCTTAAAGTTATAATTTTATGCGTCAAGACAAATCTCAACTCGATAGATTAAAGTTTTTTATTGTTTCATTTTTTTTATATTTGTTGTCTAAATATTAAGCTGTTCCCACTGAAACTTCAAAATAGACAGTGAACATAAAAGATGAAATTCATCCCTGACGACGATTCTGTGTGAAACGTAAATGATATTAATATATATTGGTTGCCCTTCATTTTTATTTAGCTATTCTCACTAGAAAAGTAATATCTTGCAACATCAGTGGAACATAAATATCACAGTCACATTGGATATATACATATTCAAGATGCATAGCATATTGTTCATATCGCCGAAGTTTAGTTTTGCTTCTTCCAGACGATTCCGTGGTAGCTGTAGAGAACAAAGATTGCTTAGGTCAGCTGGATATATGACATTGTTAACATTGTCTTTTTGAAATACGTACGTTGGTGGAACTTAACATACAAGATGATGTTAAAAAACGCTCTCTACCTGTGTTTACAAGGATTAAAACTAGTCATTCAACCTTTTGTTTAGTTTTACGAGTCTTCTTTGTAATCGTAAAGACAATGGTTGGTAACCGATCAAAGAAAGATTGCAAGGGTTATTTACTCTCTTAGATTGCAACACAGTGAATAAAAGAGCAGGGATTGTTTTACGAAAGAAATTGGCAGAATGTGGAGCGTCGTAGGATGTGTCAACGGGCGGCGGTAGTGTTGCACCGTGCAACTCTCCAGTTGGAGGCGTCACCTCGGCTTACAAAGGACCTACGAGGCCAAAGTGCTCGCTCGGTAGCTTGCAGCAGAGTTTGGCAACTCTGTCGAGGTCGAAGTGTCCAAAAATAACGGGCCTCTCATTCCAGAGACGACCGCTTCAAACAGTATCACACAATCAACATGCGCGATGACGAAAACCTCCCGCCACCTGGGAGCCGTGTCAACAAACCTTCCCTCGCGTGGAACCATTTGCTCAAAGCAGCCGGTTACTTCTGATTATTTAAAAAGAACTGATAAATGGGAACAATAAATGGTTTCGTAACGAATTAAGTACTTAATCAATCTTGAAAATACCGAAGTCTAATTCACAAGATAAACATTTTGATTGCAAAAGCTGTATGAATTTTTCTTGGCAGCTGAATTTCTACCCGAGAAATCACGTTTTAGCTACACATTATAACATTTTTCACCTTTAATTTCATTTTGTCGTGGAATTATTCATATGTTTATTATTATTGTTATGATTATGGTATTACGCCTTGTGGACGTCTACCTCATTAGACGGGGGAAAGGACTCTGGGAAGGAATTCGGCCATGCCCTTTTCTGAAGCAACCATCCCGGCAATCACCAGGAATGATTTGGGAAAACTACGGAAAACCGAAATCTGGGTCCCGGACGGAGAAACAAACCTGCGTCTTCCCGAATACGAGAAAATATCGTTACCATTGATCATACAGTTGTGAAGGAATGTATTGAGTACGTGTGACTGGGTTCAAGGGATAAACTGGAGGTAAGCACAGTATATTTCTGGAACAAAATGTAAATACTCTCGAAAAGCATATTCGGGGGCATCTGTTGTAGCCACATTTAGTGCTAGCATTCCAATCAGTTTTATATGCATCAGCATAGTGGAACTCGTATTGCTAACTTATATTCGCCTATTTACAAAGTTTTAAGTAATGATTAAGATTATGGCAATATAGTTAAGGGTGCCTTCGACTAATTTTTGATTATATGTTTTGCTGATTTAATTTTGTGGCAATTTGCGCCCTTCTCGAATTTTTTGGACCACTTCCACACTATTCCCTATCGTTACGTTTATCTTTACACAATCTTCTAGATGTCAAATCATGTCATTTCAAATCCATTCAGTTCAAGTTCTGTTATCAGTTTCTTTTTTCTGTGTTATTATTATTTTTTGGCTAAGGACTATGTGCGTCGTTGACATCGATTTCATTAGAGGCGGGAAAAGACTGGTTGCATTTGAAGGGAAGAAATCCGTCCATGGCCTGGAGTGATTTCAGGAAACCATGGAAAATCGAAATCAGGCTGAACGAATGGGAATTCGAACCAGCGGCCACCTGAATGTCAGATCCGAGCCTTACCACTCACCCACAAGGCTCAATCTCTGCGTTATTAATCATATGCAAAGATACTACTTATCTCAACAAATAATTTTATGTTTGGTTCAAGTATTGTTCCAAAGTTTCAACTGACTTTAAAAAAAATAATAATAATAAATAAAAAAGAATAAACCCCAATGTAGTACTGATCCATGAAAAGTAAGTACATACCAAAAATTTGACGCAGTAACACACATGTTGCTCTCACTGTAGATCCAAGTGCCATTTCGCTACGCTTGTGTTCTTTCCTCTCACAGACAGTCGCATTGCTGACTTAGGAAGTTCTGCGTCAATTCATTAGACAGGAGAAAACTGGGGATAAAGAACGGAGAGAAATTCGGCCATGACCTTTCGAAGGAACCAACCCGGCATTCTCTAGAAGTTATTTTTGGATTCCATCGAAAACCGAAATCTGAAGCAGCTGAAAATGATTTATCTACAAGGATTTCACAAAGTTGTATTACAGTTTCATATATGTTGGAATAATACACACAATGTATGGAGAATTTGCTGCTAGTTTAGGTCATTGCGTCGTTTGACCATGGTTTTTAGCAGAAGATTTAGATAACCATTTTCAAGAATTGTATTTTATTCGAAGGTCACAGTTTAATGAGAATCTTTCAGTTCAATATACGTTTTCAAACGATGCAAACGACAATAATCCTTGGTTAACTGACATCTAGGTGAAATGTTTTAATTATTTCGGCATCTACAGCGAAAAACTGAAAGGTTCTCCGTAGTTAAAGTGAACAGCTATATAGATCGATATGAGGCAAATATTATACAGTTTTGACTGAATTATTTTGAAAGTATTAGCACAAAGTTGTTATGCTTGGATTGTTGTTACGCGCAAGAATTATCTGTATTATAACTGTGCATGGAGTATATAAAAACTCGTCATTCTATTCACTTGCTTCTTATTGTTTTTATCATAGTTATAAATCTTTAAGGAAAATAAGCAAATATGAAAGTTATGCATTCAATCATCCCCTGCAGTAAATGCCCATCACTTCAGATATATGCAGGTGACTCCGTTTGGTTCCGACGCTTCCAGCAACTTGCTGAATGAAGATATGTTAAACGCTAAGTGTTTGCTGTGCAGTGCTCAGGGGGTCTCATAAAAAGTTCCTTTCACTCACATTTCAACGACTCCTCCTCATTAAGCTGCGTCAACAAAACGAGTTTAGAACAAAGAATAATTAAACGTTTCCTAATTAATAAATGAAGCTCAGAATATTATTTTACTAGAAACAATTAGTTTTTCCTGATAAAAGAAATTTAAATCTGGCACTGATAAATACGTTAGTTTAATCAAACCCTTCAATTTTTTCGTTAGTAATTTTTTAAATCTTGTAAACATAATCATCATTATAGATTTTCTGTGCTACAGGAGCAATGCCCGAATATAACAGTTGTGATAAAAGTTTTTGAGTGGTTTAATCCCCTTCTTTAAATTTAATTTATTTAATTTAATTGCAATGGAGTGCTTGATTCGGTGGCAATTTGCCTACACACACATTTTTTCCCTTTCCTTTTCCTAACTACTTTTTTCCTCTACTAATTTCAACTTTAAATTCTTCCAGTGTTTTTGCTAAATTATTAATCATCTCTTGGCAGTTTATTCCCATGCCTTACCCCTTAGCCACGAAAGATAATCTTCCCACGCTCTTATGCCTGAAATCGAGTGCCAGTTTATGGTCATGGCCATTTTTTTCCCTTCCATGCATATCTACTAATTCTTCCATCAATATCTATACGCTCCTCATCACCAATATCGCATGTAAACTCCCATGACTATCTTTACTCTTCTCTTGTCTTACGATCCCGTTTCAGATCATTATCATATCAGTTACTGATCGTGCAGTGTAGTAATTTCCAGACAAAAATCTAGCAGCTATTCCTTGCACCCTCTCCTGTATTTGATACCAAAAATTTGGGTTCCATATGGCACTATCATTTTCAAGCAATAGTCTGACCAAAATTTTCTAAGCCAATTCCCTTACTTCCCTGTCACAACCCTCCCCAACAAGTGGATTTTGAAAACTTTCCTACTACCTGTCCAATGTGTCCTTTCCAGTTGAGTTTGTTATCAAATGTTATGCCAAGGTATTTACATTTCAAGTCTTTAAACAAGCAATTGTTTCCCCGTACCTAAAAAGATGATTCTTCTTGCAATTATCTTCATCCCATCATGACCTACCAAGCTAGATATCCTGTTTAGATCATCCGGCTGCTGTTCAAAGTCTTCTACCGTTTTGATCGTATTAATAGCATTATATCATCTGCAAACAACCTAAATTCTGATAGTAAACCATCAACACAAGTATTTATTAAAATAAAGAATAGCAATGGTCCCAATTCGCTGTCCTGTGCCACTCCCGTTTTCGCTTCCATTTCTTTTGATACTGTATTTCCTACCCTAACATTTGTTTTCCACCTTTTAAGAGTTCTTCTGTCTGGCAAATCACTTTTTCATCCACTCCAATAGTTTTTACCGTATTTAGCACCATTTTTTTTGCTTACTCTGTCAACAACTTTTGAAAGATTTAGTTTATACTTAAGTATGTAATTATTTATGTAATCTAAAATCTCAGTTCCAGAAAAAGCACTTTTTCACTATAAATGTTGTAGATTCAAAACGCCCTTTTAATTTAGTATACGAGTCATGCCAATAAGGAACAACACTGATTAATATTGTTCTTCCAGCAAGTTACCGTACGTTTTGGTGGTAACTGCTTCCCTTCTGCAATAAAAATTAGTAACAAGACTAATGCAGTTTTTGGTTAACGGTGTTCTCTTCCGTCCAGTCATTTCTTGAAAACATGCATTCATAATTTTTTTTGAAAAGGTGATGTTACCCCGGCGGAGGAAATAATATGCTAAAACAGGAAAGTGCGGAATGAGAACGATATTCTTAATTTTTCAGCAGTGTGTGAAAGAGAAGAAAAATATGTCGGGTAAAACCGAGCGGGCGGGCTGGTACAGGTCCTGGAAGACCTTCGTTAGTCAACTAACCCCATCTCCCCAAGAATAGAAAAACTTGGCAACTCTCGTCTCATTTAATATAAAAACCTTATGTTAGTGATAATTGAGTTAATTGTGTTACGACCAGTTCGCTCACAGGGAACCCGGAACAAAGGAGAAATTTCCCTGTACTATACGTTTAGTTAAAATCTGTCTTTCTGATACATTCTACTGTTTGGTGGAAGTAACAATAAGTTAATTTTATAACATTCAAAATGCAAACGATAGTTATGTGTTAATCCAATTAAGTGAATACTTAACTACAGTAGTACAATATTAATTATATTACTTACCACGTTTGCTGCCCCTAAACTGTCTTTAACTTTTAGCTTATTTCTATGTGTGTCATCACGAAAAAAGGAAGGTTGACAATTTATGCATTCTTAATACATTAGAGAAGTATGTATTGATCGTATTGGATTAATTAACCTCATTCAGATGTAATAGTTTAATATATAACTATATCTGTCAGGGTTCGTTATCTTGCCCCTTTGGTCTTGATTTCGAAGTATGTATTCCAGGTGAATTCAAAAGCGTTGCTATCGCTACATTTTAGGGAAGGTCTTCCAACAATTTCCAGCGATACCTTACATTATGAAAGATTAACTATTGATCTGAATATAGTTTATAATTACATAAGAACACGAAAATGTGTCGATTTAGAAAGATCACACCAAACGGAATTTGCGGTTTACTGCAGTTTATTGTATTAGTCATTACTCATTAGCAATACAGATACATATTGTAGTATTGGCACTACCAATCCTCGCTGTATAAATATGAAACCATATTTATTAATTAGTGACGGAAAATTTTGCGATAAATTAAGGTGTATTCCTATATCAGCTAGTGGCACGTGAGACTTCCCAATTACAAGATTTTGATCAAATGCAATTGAGGATGTGCAGCACGAGTCGTAAATGATACGTTTCTCACTAGTGTAGGCTACATTACTGCATGAAAATTGTGAGTGAAATATAAAATAACACCTAAAATATCTTTTTCAATTTCTCGTCAGCAAGCTGCAAGTTCATTGATTGAACCCTAGCCAACGTAGCCTCGGTAGCGCAGTAGGCAGCGCGTAAGTCTCATAATCTTAAGGTCGTGAGTTCGATCCTCACCCGGGGCATATATTTTGATTTCATGGAAACTAAGTGGGGTTGAGAAATATTTGTTCTCAATTCTTGATCACTGTTACGACGTAATTATTTGTGCAAAGAACACTACTAAATATCTTCACTTCAAGGTTTAAGCATTAATGTCTGTTCCGTATTCATTTTGAATCTTTACACACTAAATAACATGTGTGGACCAATTGGTTGTCAGTCTGGGATTAGTAGATACAAAAATCATTTACCAATCTTGCTGTACCAGAAGCTTCATTAGTGCCTGACTATTGGAAGGAGCAGCGATTAATAACATGTTCTGGTGTTCCACATTTCGATTTGGTTTTCTTGAAATCATTTCTTGCAAATACTGGAATGGTTACTGCATATAGGCTATTGTCTGTTGTACATTACATTACTTACCTATAACGCTATGATTTCCAGTTCCAATGAGCCGCGGCATATTGGACACAGAGAGAGATAACGCACACGAGTTTAAATTTCGGCTCCAGCGTTCGGGTGGGCGAAAACGTTCTGGAGTACGCGGGTTCGAATCCCCGTCCGGCCATACAGTCATGCAGATCTGGGTTTTCCATGGTTTCCCCAAATCTCTCCAGGCGATACACGGGATGATTTCTTCAAAAAGCTATAGTCGATTTCCTTCCCAGTTTTAGCCCCCCGTCCTTTCCCGCCTCTAGAGACCTCGACGTCGACAATGTCTAAAGCCATAAGCCAAATCATTCTTATTACGGGTTTGGTTGGTATTCTGTAATCAACTAAAAGATGCTGGGCTAGTATCCATTTCTGTATCAAAATTACACATTTCACAAGAAGAATGACACAAATACACATTAACAGTAAACTTACGCATTTTAGAGAGACAAATAACAATCAGATTATCATTTCTTATGTTACCTTAATGTAGACTTCTTTGTTACCAAAAAATGTATTGACGGGATATAAAGTCACAGTTTTAAAAAAAGAAAAATTAACCCTTTGGTCTATTAGTACTGGAAGGACCGAATTAATATGACTACGAAAGGTAATCTTGTTTCCTTTTATTACAAAATAAGAGTACAATATATAATTTCCTTCCGGTTACAAACTGATTAGGCTCCAGTAAACCTTGTAGTATAGTATAGTTTTGCCGTAGTTTGACGGGAAATTTTTGTTGCTTAAATCTTCTTCATTTATTGCATGCTCCACGTATGATAGCATACAGAAAATCACGGTACAATATTAATAGAGAATTTATGTTTAAAATTTTTAACGTTTTGCGTATTTATATGATCAGTAATTGTGAATTGAAATCTCCTGTAAGAGATTATTTTTAATCCTATGTAGCTGTAATCAATTTTCAGTCATTTCCCACTTTTCTTTGATGCAGACGTTTGAATCCCCACCTTCAATCTTCTTCAGGGCTTCTCCTGCTTGCTGAAACTGCTGAGAAATGCTGATGTTTTACAAACTATGAAGACTATGACAGCTTTTTGCAGCAAGTGTGGATTGAAACGTCGTCAACAAAGAAAACAATGAAAATTGAAAAAGCTTGCATAACATTACAGCTGTAAAAGGTATAGCATCTTTCTTGATCATAATCTTATCTAGAAAAAATAATCGGGAAAAGGAATTTGATGTTAAGAATTATTTTAGTTGTTTAAAAATCATTAATATTTTCGAAAAAATTATTTGTATGACTCTACAAATCATGGAGTGGAGAGTGTAAAGTTTCTGTTTTCAGTTAAACATTACATCTGGGCAACACCAAAATTTATTAATTTTTCTGAAAGCTATTGGATTGTATTTCCAGCTTGAAAAAAAATGTTCTGTCGCATACTCAGTATTCTGAATTATTAACAGTTTGTGAACTTCGTTAACATTTATGTAAAATCTTTTTTTCATTGCAGCCCTCGAAGCGCAAAGGTCTGGAAAAACATCCTGAAGAACCCTCAGCTACCAATACATTGAGACATTCCACAAACAAAACACCAACGCTTGAAATCGTAGCAACAGCAATCAATCTTTCACAATCTTTCAGTGATCTCTTTCAACCTCAACAAGCTGTGGAAACTCGATGGGAGCAGTCATCGGTAGCCAATAAAAATCTAATTGGGGATCCTTCAGTTCTGTTACAAGAATTCGATCTCGCAGACGACAATTGAGAATCATGAACCGTACTCGAACAGGACAAGGCAAATGAGCTACTTATTACACAAATTGGGGTTGATCAGTTCTTCAAATTGTGACTGTGGAGCCACCTTACAGACAATCCACCACATCGTTTCTGACTGTCCTCTTCCAGCCTAAAAAGGAACAATAGCGGACATACACGATGCATCGATCAGTGCAATTGAATGGATGTACACGTTTGTCCATAACTTTAGTATATATAGTTAAATATCATACGATAAATAAAAGAATAAACGGAATTTATGAAGAATATTTTTCAGTAGGAAAGAAGATGTTTAGCCTTTGTTAATCGCCTCTTATAATCTTCTCCATCAAGTCGGTAACTTGGATAATTTAGTCTGAAAATATTAAACATACAAACCAAAAATATTAATAGAAACATCATAAAAACACTGTGACATATTTTATAAGCGGGAACGCTATGAATATACAACCAATACTCCAGAGACTTTCAGATCTAGTCAAAAGTTTTTACCATTGAATCAACGAATAATTGACTTCAGACGATAATAAAATTTGGTATTTTTACTCTTTGCTCTGGAATAAATAGATGTTTTTGTGGCAAAAGTAGTATTTTTGGGAATTGCCTTTATAGTTCTAAACGTCAAGTAAAACATTATGCAGTAGCGATTTATGTTATCTACTGCCAAAGGCAGATTAAGGATGAGGAAAGGTGCGTTTTATTTCAAACCATCTTAAATTGATTATCGGATGCAGTCGAAGGCTTCTGCAGCCGGAATAATAGTTTCCGCAGTGTAGCGCAGCATCGTAGTGTGAACTGACGACTTTTCGGCCGACATGTTTCGGTATTCTTCTAGCGCATAGAGTCCCAACTTTTTAGGATCTACTGACCCTTTTTTTAAAATAATAATAATAAAATAAAGATTACTCACAGTCCCCTTTTCGAAAAAAAAAATGCTTCACCGTCCCCTTTTCGAAAAATAAAAACTACACAGCGGCCCTTTTTCGGTAAACAATTATTCATCGCCCCCTTTTCAGAAAAAATACATATCAACTTCCCTTCTTGTAATAATTAATTCAACTTATAATGTTCCAAGTTTTATAAGCTCGTAAACCTCTTTTTGAAAGAGTAATAACATCATACCCACCTTAGGTGACGTATGCAATAACCTATATAGAAAAACAGACTACTTCATTAAAACATATTAACAATATTGGTGTATTGTTCACAGTTTGATTAATAAATACATACAATTAATTAAATGGCTGAGCTCATTGTAGTGATATTTTGTGTCTTATTTGTCATCAGCAATCTTAAATCACCACGTTCTTCTATTGACAATATTTCTCTTTTCTTAGCAAATAAATTGTAGACTACGTGACACCCTCTTTTGGCTACATATGATTTTGGGAATGCAATGAAAAACTTCTATGAAGGAGTCCATATAACAGGACATAATACTGGATTCTCAACGCTCCCTAAATTTGTCCGTTTACGATCTCTTCAACGCCCACCGGTGGGGGGTACCGTCCCCGTTGGCAACCGCTGTTTTATGGGATAATATCCGGACAGCACCGTAATTATTATGAAATGGTTGGACTTATAGGTATAACGATATTATGATTACATTTCCATAGTACTGCGATTTATTTTCAGCGATCTTCGGTATGTATTTATATTCGCGTATCTTAATCATATATAACCTACACGTTGACACGCTCTAAACCCAAAAATCAACAACAACATTAAACATATCGCTAAAGTTTTTATATTTTTGCGAGAAGCACTCATTGATAGCGCTCACATTCTATAGCGAATCTTTGTGCATGTGATGATCGCAGTATAAAACTAGGAGTTGCCGCTTGTCAGTCAGCATCTTAAACAGTAATAAAATAAAATAAACACTCTTCTGAATTATTCCTAACCACTTATAAAACCTCAAAAGTAGCCTGGGAGCTGAAACTAACGTGATCACAAATGAAACTTCTTAAGCATTAGAAACACGATTTAAAAGAAAGTCGGTGCTTTTTATTTATTCATGTTGGTTTCAAAGTTCAAAATTTTTCTTTTTCTCATGTTGTATCCCATCAACAAGATGTTCATCGCCCAAAGAAACCATGTTTCTATTACACTCCTATTACTGTAAACCTGCCTTATTGATAATGGTGCCCTGTATTGATCGAAATATGGGCCATACAGTGTTGAAATATAGAAAACATTAGTTATACGTAGATGGTAATGGATATACCGTTGACATAACCTGCAGTCCCAGAAGAAAAAAAAAAATTACCTAAAATATAATAAAGTACGCAGAATTTTAGGACTTCATTTACGACGAAGTATTTTTACAGCGGTGATAATATGATGGGATCCTCTGGGTTTCGGGTATGCGAATAACTTCCCAAGCAGAACATGTCAGTAATAACATATACTGCATGCATTTCATCTGCGAATTACACAGTATATATCGACATAATAGGTGCTGAAAGGTTAGACAGATCACAGATATGGAAGAGGTGAAACCGGTAACAGATCTGACCACTTTTTCGATGGACTCGGTGCCATCCAGCACCTGTGCAGTGCGTGGCACTTATCTGTGGAATGATTTCCACTGCTATCGGGGCTTAATAACGCAAGTAAAAGCTTCAGTTCTAACATTCCAATAGAAATGGGTTTTCATGTAATAAACCTCTTAAAAATTCACCTCTTTCCCAACAGAATTGCCCAATTTGTAACACTGCTTGAGTGGGGAAGTGTGATCCAGTTTTCAGATATAATAATTCCTCCTTTAATCGAAACAACGTTCTTATCTTTAGATGCAGTTTGATACAACTAATGAGTACCTAAAATGCTTCTCGAGATAACAAACTGATATTTCCATCTCACTAGATATAAATCGATACTGTCATTCTTCAGCCTATTTACTAGATATTGCAACATTCGTAGAAACATTGAGTTTATTTAGTTCAGTTAAGTAACTTGAAACAATCTTGCTTCAATTTCTGTAATTCAAAGTGTGTCATTATGTTGTGGTTAGCATTGCCGGCTAGAGCTACCAAAGAAAGAAGTTCCTTATTTTAGTGACTCTTCCATCCAGCAAACGTTAGCAAAACTGGAGCCTTTTGGTTCCCTTTTCTTTTTCAGGTGCGTATTTATTGAACTAGTATTAACAGAGACTTACTTAACTTATTCATACCAGAAGTACTGCAACGACGTAGGTAACAACACGCAACTTAACAAAACTAGATAAACTGAATCGCATTGGAAGAACATTATCGGAACTGTCGAATTTTTATAATGGTGAATAGTTCGCTGGTCCGGTCCTGAATTCAAATCCCGGTGGGGTCAGGAATTTTTAAGAGTTGAATTTGATCATTTAAGCTTCGCCTGGACGTTCCGTAGCTTGGGTTCCACGCTAAAATGAAGGTCCCAGAGGAACTTCCTACCTCTAACCCAATGGATTAGTATGCCTCCTCGGGTTGTGGACTATGTTAGTTACGGTTAGAGATGCACAAATATTAAATATTTAATTACCAGTTGAAAGATAACGCCAATGCAACTGTTTAATTTATTTATTGTTGCGTCGTACGCTTTTCACCTAACAACGAGGCATCATCAGCGACGAATCTGCGTTACAATTTTTATATACATTTTTATCTTATTAATTGTGAACATGAGATATTTTTACAGCTGATATTTACTTACTATTTACATTTGTTAATATGGTATGCAGCTGTAAATAGTAAGTAAATATCAGCTATAAAAATATCTCTTGTTCACAAATTAATAAGATAAAATGTATATAAAACTGTATATAAAAACTGTAACACAGATTCGTCGCTGATGATGCCTCGATGTGAAGTGAAACGCGTACGATGCAACAATAAATAAATTAAACAGTTCCATTGGCGTTATCTTTCAACTGGTAATTAATTAAGCAACTGCGGAAACATGGCCTACAACAACATTGCGTTAAATATTTGTTTAAATGTATGTGTGCGAGAGGAGTGAGGGAGAAAATTGTTAACGGGCGTTGTCTAAGCAGCCGTTGCTGTCTATCGGTGTTCTGGGAAAAATATATTTTATTTTCACAAGAGAGCAGGTGTGTCTTAACTGATACTACTACCATAACAGTCAATGAGAGGCTTGTGCTAGGGAATAACGAGTTCCACTGTTCCGTCAAGAAACCCAAATTTCATTTTCCATCGTTTATGGAAATGTGTTCTCGAGATGTATGGCTCTTGTTTTTTTAGAATAGGCCATTGTTAATTTATTTCCCATTTCTTTCTAATAAAACTAGTCCCGATCTTGATTAAATACTGACGAGACCCTTAATTTTTGTAATGGTACAACAAACTTTTCTTGATGTAAATTGCATATTAATACATATATGCATTAAAGACTGGTCATTGTAGTAATAGATATTACAAACAATTTTTAGGTTTTGAACAATGTATTGCATTTTGATTATAAACTGTAATTAACTTCCTTCAGTTTTTAATTCACTTGTATTTAGTTTTAGTTAGTACTTCAAATTTCTGGATTGATTTAAATATTACGGACAATATAGAACTGTTGAGTGTTATTTGAGTGATTGCTAATTTTCTTGGAGGCTCGAATTTGATTGGCTGGCGTACCTGGAGTGTTCGATACGTCTCGTGTATCTCAGTCTGGCAGCTGACTCAAGGCACGTAATAGGTCAGTGCTGGGTCTTGGGAAATCTTCTAAAATTGATGTGTACATAAGTTACCATGTATCGAGTTAAAGAAGTTATTATGTATTTTTATGAGTTTCTTCATTGCTGAAATAATCTAACTATTTCACTAGTAAAGGGCACATGTGGTCGTAATGACCTGCTGACAGGATTTCTACTGGCTGCGCATACCGTCCCTGTGGTAGACGCCTTACCCTAAACCGGTCATTCCACCGGGTGTAGGGGACCTACAGCTTAACGTAAAATCCGAACTATAGAAGTGTTCTGTCGTACTTAACATTACACAGCAAGCTGTGCCAGAGGTGAAGGTTGAGTTAAGGAGCTTCGAAAATTCCCGCAGAAACAGGGATTCCAACCGGGGACCTTCGATATCCAATTAGACGCATTAACCACTGAGCCGGTAGATCGCTCTTCAGTAGTAAAATATTCTGTCTGGACCTGACAACCTGCAAATATAACGATTATCCTACGCGGCTCATCTTAAGATCGTGAAACTGACGGCCTTATCTCGCAAACGTCCCAAATAAGATTACATTATTGCAGTCCTACATCGGAGGTTTTCGTTTCCTTTTAAGCGCACTGAGAAGCTATTACATACCTTGAATATAGTGTTTCTATGTCGCATTGCCGTATAGAGTTACAATGATGATGTTTACCTACGATCCTGCAATTTCCTAGAACTACGTGGAATAATGTACCGATGGTTATGATTATATTTCAGTTCCATATCAACAATCTAGCCACGGCTCAACTAATTATTATTAATATTTTAAAAAAATAACAAGTCAGATGTGTTGAACATGCCACATGGGTAGACACATTTTAAATCATAAACGATCTATAAGAGAAGGGTTGTGGTGACAAACCTAAAATCGGTTGAAGAATGTAAGATAATCAGTTAATGAGGCATATTCAAAAACTAAAAATGGGTAGAGATTAAGCCGAAGTGACAAAAAAGAGGGATCGATTAAACAGGCTTTGGTACTGATAACAGTTAGGAGCAAAAGAGTTCAAGGTATTAAAAGATACGTGCATTTTGGTGAAGATGTCATCAATAGTCGGAGCACGCATAGGACGGTCCTGCGAGATGGTGACTAATAATGAGAAGATGAGATTTGGAGCGCTGCCCCGAAACGGGAAAAAATATGGGCAAGGGCGGCGAAAGCTCTAAATGAGAACTGGCGGCGGCTATTTCGAGCTCGACTCACCACGGCGCCAACAAATATCGTCCAGCCACGTGAAGTCGGAAGATGAACACATCCACGCTCCTCTCAGGTACCGCATCCTCTGTGGAATAACGTTATCAATAAATTTTAAGTAGATATATGAACAATTTTTTACATGCTTGTTACGTTTGGCCGTGGTCTTTGAGAGGAAGCGGATTCGATTCCCAGTACGTCCATCGAAATTCATGTTTTCATAGTTTCTGGAATTACTCAGAGAAGAAAGGGTAGTTCCTCAATCAAGGCATTGCTCAATTTCAGCCTCGTTCATCGCGAACAATTTTATTCTTGCTTTAATTAATATATTATAGACGAGCCGTAGATGATTTAGTGAATAAACATAAATATGAAGAGGTCCGTGATGAATGCATTGTTCTCATTAGTTAATGTTGCTGTAAAGCTCTTTCACCGTATACTTTAACTTGAATTTCCATTGATTTATCTATTTCTGTCAAAACTCAGCTCAGTTTTTTAAACAAGCATTATATTCTGCATGGATGATTCGCGCAACAAATATATTTCAATCCGAATATGTGTAAAACTCTCAGGAAAAGTTAATTGATACTACTTTTTGGCTTTAAGCTTTTTATGTTTTATTCCTCGTTGATATCGAGGTCATTAGAGGCAAGAATGTATTGACGGCAAGGAACGGGAAGGAATTGGGCCATATCCTTTCGAAGGAACCATTCCGGTATTCCCCTGGAGTGATATTGCGACATCACGGAAAACCCAAATCTGGATGGAATTCAAACCCTCGTCCTCCCGAATGCGAGGCCAGAACGTTACTGATCACCCACCACGCTCGGATATAACTTAAGAAACATTCAGCAGTTGACTGCTAATTGTAGAGAACGTTCCAATGTTAGAAAGCCTACAAATTCACACTGTCATAGAAAATTCCATATTAGGACACCAGTTAAACGGAGATTAGAAATGCATTAACGTTATACTAAGACAGCCGATTTTTTGGATGAAAGAAGTGAATTTGTGAAAATCGTAGCCTAGAATTTTACAGTCAGCGTTGCAACGTTTTTGAGAGAAATTTGATCATTTTGAATGTAATTTGTTAAAAACAATTTTTAAAGAAGGTTATCAAAATCATCTAGCTATGGTATGATTAATCATCTCCTTGTCACTGCTTGCCTAGGATATCCTGTTGTTCAAGTACCACAGTACTACCGATCAATAAAGGAGGTGAGACAAATAGAGTTGAAAATTACTGGCTAATTAATCTTAAATCAGTTGAAATCAGTGGTGGGAAAGTAGATGGAAAGAGGGTATGCAACCAAATTAGAAATGTCTGTAAAGGAAGTAAACTGGTTTCCAAAATAGTTATATGGATTTAGGAAAGGATAGTAGTGTGAATCTGAATTAGTGGGCTACATGCAAGATATTGCAGATGAAATTGACAAGCGAGGAATGGTTGATAGTGTATCACGGATCTATCCAAAGCATTTGGGAAAGTGAGCCATAAAATGGTGATAGATGAAGTAAAAACTATTGGAGGGTTGAAAAAGTGACTTGCTGGGTGGAGGATTTCGTAAAAGGAAGAAAACAAAGAGTTATGGTGGGAGGTGCAGTACCAAAAATGTAAAAGTTAATATAGGAATGCCTCAGGGTAGTGTATTGAGCATTTCTGCTCATTACTTTAATGAATGATTGTATTGATGGGTTCATATTAGAAGTTAGAGTGTTTGCAGATGATACAATGCTATAAAAAAGGATTAAAACAGCACGTGAACAGCTACAAGAGTATCCGAACAGGATATCCAGCTGGCAATTTAAACATGGCATGCAAATAAATGCCAAGAAGAGTCAGCTTATTACGTACAAGGATAAAAAAGGTAAAGATTTTCTATGGTTATAGGGTAGGAAAGGAATTGGTTGTCAAGGATCCTAATTGTATATATCTTGCCACAACTTTTGAAAGTAAACTCAACTGGGCAGGTGCTAGGAAGAGGTGTCAAAGTCTTTCATTTAATGGAGAGAGCGATGAGGGGATTGGACTACAAAACCTTGGTCAGACCGCTGCCTGAACATGGTGGAGTTGTGTGGGACCCACATTATGGGTATCAAATCCAGGGGTGCAAACGAGAGCAGCTAGATTTGTTTGTGGAAATTACCACAGAATACAATCAGTAACTGATATGCTGAAGGAACTGGGTTGGTAGTCATTGGAAGACAGAAGACGGGTGAAGAGAGTGTTTAGTTTCTTTAAGTCTATAACTTACCATGAGAAATAAGGGACAGTTTACCAAAAACGCTGAAGGAGTTTAAGGCTGTAATTAGCAAATTAGGCGCAGGGTGGGGAAAAAAGAAAAGAAAAAATACCAAGAAATGGGAAAGTGGGAGTATAGGGACATTTCCACCGAGGCGCGTATTTTCCATCGCTACAGACAAATAAAAAAAAAAAAAGTTAAAAGAGTAGTTAAATCGCATTAAATCCGTAAGTGAAAGTAAGACATTCCAAAATTCAAAAATTGAATCCTTTTCGATTACATAATTGAAAGAATTAATATTGGCATTTTATTAACACAACTAGTAAGTTTTCCATGTAATTTTTTGTGATTTTTGAACTAAAATCAGTATATACAAGAATTACATATAAAATGTATTTTGTAAGGTCAGTAAGGAGAGCACTGGGTGCAAAGACCTTTATACAACTTTAGCAGACTATCACTCCACAAAAAAACGTTCGTTGAACTTTTCTCTTTGTTCTTATTTAAATGCTGTGTGAACCGATTCCCACACTCTGCCACAGTATTCCCGCCGCCGAGTTAGGAAAACCTCGAATGTTGCTTTCCTAAATCCACTTCTACGACCTGTTCAAATATCACATCGCCGTGCAAGCAACTGTAAATTTTTCCGAAACACTCTTCTCCTGTGGTATTTGAGCACATGTTTCACGCTTCGTTACTCTTGTAAGAGAAAACGACATTGTTTAAGAGTCAATTTGCGTTGAATAATTTTTTGAGTGGCTTCACTAAGAAGGTGAGATATAAAATAAAATCAATAAGCAGTCCCACGGCGATATGAATCTCTACGTCTATATAAATGCAAATGACAGAAATGTAACTGTTTTGTAGTTTTTTTTCCCGTGTATTTGCCGGAAAACTAATTGATTAGCTAATGCGTCGGTGCTGTTCAATGAACACATGTAAGAACGGAGATTCTAAGCACTTAGGCCGGGAGAGAGTCAGGTTTCACGGCACTATCAAGATGGATGTATTTATGTAAAACTTAATCTGCGGATGACCATCATTTACAGAGGAAGTGTCACCAGCAGCGATAGGTGATACGTCACATAGCGTCCCTTATTTGACAAATTACTGTTAAACAATTGTTGACGCTATGTTTCCAGAAATTTACATAATTGTATGTGGATTGTATATATGTATTGCTTCGTTGCAACTGGTCGCTTCTATCTCTGAGCGACCCGCACTTCGTAAATGTACTTATCGCAGGCAGTTTTGAACACGTGAACCTAGGTGTTGTGGATAGTGCAGAATCGCTGTAACATTTAATCTAAAGGAAAAAATAAAATCACATTTTCGTTAGGTCTTGCCCTCAGTATGTCCACGTTTTTCGCCAACTGTTTTGGACGAAAGTTTTCATCACCACAGACGGACAAATTTTAATATACGAAATTAGCGGAGAAAATTTTAAGTCTGATCCAAAAATTTCTAACCGTGATAATTCCCTCGAAATGCCTCAAATAGAGAATAGTATTTCCAAAACAAAAAATAAAAATAAAATTGTTTGAATTACTACTGTATTTACTTTTCATAATTTCGCGCAGCCGTGTTCAAAATGTGCGGACGTAATGAAAAATCAAAGTCTAAAACTTCTTTCGGTGCCAAAAACAACAATAACAAAAAATGGGTATTGAAAAAAGTGGTGCAAAACGTAATTTGTGTTATATTGTTACGAGTTTTTATAGTAATTGGATTACGTATGTTGGCTGTTGTGTACAATGTCTGCCCGCAATTCTAATAAGAATATTTGGTGCCCATCTGTTAGAGTTAAGAACAGATTACCATTTCTTTCTCTGGTTCGTATAGTCATACGACAGACTACAATATTTCAAATTGTCAAAACCCCATCAAAAAGTTTTTTCGTGCTGTCATTTCAA
>JARYHS010012017.1:0-11000 GCA_031002005.1 Vandiemenella viatica
TCCTTTCCATTCCCTGTCCTCAGTCTCATCCCGCTTCTAAGGGGGCGTTCAAGTATTACGTAACGCAATTTTTGAAGATTTTAGACCCTCCCTACCCCCATATAACACACCGTAACGTTTTTCTGTACCCCCCTCCCCCCCCCATAAACGTTACGTAACATCCAAGTGACCATTTTTACCTAAAAGTCCCAATCATGTTGCTCAAAGTACCGGAAAGGCGCTAAAATACCTTTGTTATTGTTTTAATCGCGTTTGCAGTAATAATAAACAAAAAAAGAGAATTTAAGTAATATGTAATTTATTTAGCCATAAATCAAATATATAGGTATGTAAAAAAAAAAATCGGTTGGAATTACTGCTCCTCTGTACACGGTTTTGCCAGCCACTCGGACTCTATCATTACTGGCATCCGGAGAGCAGACGAAGAGGGTTGTGCTTCTGTGTAAGCACTAATGAATACTGACAACGAAAACAAAATAAAGATGACGTATAATACAGTCAAGGGATTCCCCGTAAAACATAAATGAAAAGGGTTACAAACTTGGTAGAACAAAAATATAAATGACGTACAATACAGTCGAGGGATTCCCCATTAAACATAAACGAAAAGGGTTGCCAACTTGGGAGATTTTAATTCCCTAGTTTTTTATTAAAATAAAAAAAGTTACGTAACGCGTTGTTCCAATACCCCCTCCCGCCTCTGTAACGCACCGTAACGTTTTACAAGACCCTCCCTCCCACCCAAATTGCGTTACGTAATACTTGAACGCCCCCTAATGACCTCGACGTCGACGAGACGTAAAGCCATAAAAAAAAAAAAAAAAAAATGAAAGGATCGCTACCTGTACCTGAGAAAGAGGTGTTTGCATGATTGGCTAGAATCAACATTTCATTCAGAATATTTATAATTATAGAAAAGAACATAACGCAAATATCAGTTTTGTTTATTCTAAACACAATAATTTTAACGATAGTCTGTCAAGATAAAACAGTTTAAAATGTCTTTTGCAATTATTATGGGGAAAAAGCTACGTGCCATTCCGAGCGGAGTGTCTAGGCAAGAGCCACGTCAGACTACTGGGGGTGGTGGGGGGGGGGGAGGAAAAGGCGGAATCAAGGGAGGCCAAAATGGAGCCAAGTACTTTATGGACGCTCCATTGGGTACAGTATAAAAGAGTTTCAGGCAGCCCAGCAAAGTTGCTGAAAACTGTCAAAGGCGATTGTGAAACACGAGGTGAAACGTCAAGTCTTATTTTCAAGAGTTTTTTTTTGTACCAGAGACTGTATCAGGAGTACTTGACTAAAAGCATCCAAGCACAAGTCCCGACTCGAACCGGAGGAACATGAGGTGAGCGTTCTACACACTGTTGCTACCCTGTGTATCTCAACTGCCGCATTCTAGATTCTCCTGAAACAGTTTGCTACAGGTAGTCATCCTATGATCTCGCTCTACATTTAGCAATGCCTCTGATACTACGAGCAAATCAAGCAGTCCAGAATGATTCAAAATGTTTTCTGTGCCTTACAAAGGTGCATGTGAATCTGCGGTTAAGATGAAAAATTTCAAATGATTGTTTAAGCACATTTCCAAAACCTGATACAGTTTCAGAAAATGTTTGTACTGTACAACTAGTACATAAGATGACAATACACCGGGTCAGACTAATTTCTAACGCAATTTACAAATTATAATATCTAAAATTGACTAGCTCCCAGTTTTTGAGCTGATGTAATCAGTGTCCCTGTGTGCCCGTTTTATATAAAACATTTCTCCAAGATTGTTGTTGATACTGACGATCAATATTTGTGTAAGGGTAACTTAATTTAATTTAATTTAATTGCAATGGAGCACAGGCTCCGGTGGCAATTTCCCTAAACACCCATCTTCCCCCTATCCTGCACCCACCTACATTTGCCCTCCACAAATTTTATCTTTAAATTCTTTCAAAGTTTTCGGTAAATTATTGATCATTTCTCTTGGTAACTCATTCCAATCCCTGACACCCTTACCTAAAAAACAAAATCTTCCCACACCCTTGTGCCTGAAATCGAGTGCCAGCTTGTGGTCATGATCAGTTTTTCCCTTCCATGCACTACTTTTCATACCTATTGCAATATCTTTCCATGCCTCATCGCCAGTATATGCCCTGTACACTCCCATGACTCTCCTCATCCTCCTCCTGTCTTGCAATGAATCCCATTTCAGCTCCTTTATCACATCCGTCACTGATTGCAATCTGCGATAATTTCCAGAAACAAATCTAGCAGCCCTTCTTTGCACCCTCTCCAACTCCTGTATTTGATACGTAAAATGAGGGTCCCATACTACACTACCGTATTCGAGCAATGGTCTCACCAAAGTTTTGTAACCCAATTCCTTTACTTCTCCCCTCATCACTCTCTCCAACAAGTGCAGAACTTTGAAAACTTTTCCTACCACCTGTCCAATGTGTCCAGCCCAGTTAAGCTTGTTATCAAAAGTAATGCCAAGATATTTACATTTCAAGTCTTCAGCAAGCAATTCTTTCCCCACCTTATATTCATAATTAACCTTTTGTTTTTTATTTGTGTATCTAATAAGCTGACTCTTCTTTGCATTTATCTTCATCCCATGTTTACCAACCCAACTGCAACTGTTTACAATCCTCTATCGTTTTGATTCTTTTATACAGCATTATGTCATCTGCAAACAATTATTCATTAGAATAATGAATAGCAATGGTCCCAATACGCTACCCTGTGGCACACCCATTTTTGCTTCTACTTCTTTTGATACATTTCCTACCCTAACTTTCTGTTTTCTACATTTTAAAAATTCTTCTACCCAGCAAATCACTTTCTCATCCACTCCAATGGTTCTTACCTTATTTACTGCCATTTTATGGCTTACTCTGTCAAACGCCTTTGAAAGATCTAGTGCTACACTATCAATTTGGCCTCCCTTGTCCATTTCATCTGAAATATCTTGCATATATCCCACCAACTGAGATTCGCATGAATATCCTTGCCTGAGCCCATGTTGCCTGCTTGAAAACCACTTACGTTCCTCACATATATTTCTGATGTGGTTGCATATCAATCTTTCCATTAATTTACCTACCACTGATGTCAAACTGATTGGCCTGTAATTCTCAACTCTATTTCTCACCTCTCCTTTATGTACCGGTACTACTATTTCACTTTTCCAGTCCTGTGGTAAGCAGCAAGTATCCAGACTCAATTTAAATAATATTTCAAGATAAGGTACAATGTCACAACCGGCTATCTTTATGATATCTGTAGTAATATTATCTTCACCAGCCCCTTTATGTTTTTTCAGCTTTCTTATTTCCTTCATGATTTCCTCAGGATGAATATCAAATTTTTTACTATCGTCATTTCTACTTGTGTTGTTAAGCTCGTTCTCCGAATTAGACCCTTCTGTTTCTGATTCTTGTCCCTAATGCTTTCACTGAACCAGTTACTTAAAATCTCTGCCTTTTTCAAATCGTCAGTAACTTCTTCTCCATCCTTATCTATAAGTGTCTCTACACCCTCACTTCCCCTCAGTTTCCTGATATAGCCATAGAAATTTCTAGATGCAATGAGCAGCAAAACGAAAATTAGTGGGTTAAAATCATAAATTTACTTCCTTAATGCTTATAAATAAAAGTTGAGGACAAGTTTCTGAAACAACGAAAGATTTAATTGCAATATTTTATTTTAGATGTTAGTAAAATTAAAGCTAGTGATATCAATTAAAATCGACGTTTAAGTGTAAAGTTGGCTACGACTAACTGTCTGAAACTTTCACTTCGTCCACCTAGACACAAAGATTTCTCGAAAACATTTTTCTGATTTTTTTCACAATTCATGTGTGTGCCAATTAACAAGGTTTTAGTCAGCAAATTAACCTAACAACTAATAATTTACCGTGTGAAGTTTTAGCCAATTATTTAGTCATTTTGCTACATTTTCTTCATTGGATAACTGTCTTAAAGAACTACGAATTTTAAAATCATGTGGGTGATAGATTTTAAGAACAATGATAATTTTCATAACTAAAATACAACTTTCCTGTAATCTGTGATGGCAATCTTACTGTGAAAGATAAAACTGCTGGAATTCCACAGCTTCCAGTGGAATTTAAATATTTAGTAGTTTCTCTGGAAGATTTATACCAGACTAAATTTGCAGCTTTCGAGATCTATTAAAAGTTAACATTTTTATTAGCGTTGTCGAATCTGAAATTCAGATCCCTATGCATAAATAAAAGTAAAACAAAAGGTCATAGGTTCCGCCAAAATAGCAACACGATGAAAACATTAATTGTTAAATGAGGTATAGTGGAGGAAATAACACTATCCTGTTGTTTATTTAAATTAAAACTTTCAGTCGGGAGTCTGTAAGTAGTTTTCGAAATTGTATAACTTTAGCATAACCTACTCTCGATGAGAATTTTACATTTTGCGAAACAGAAATATTACTGGAGTAAAGCTAAGGAATGGGAAAACCTTTCAAATGACGAATGAAAAAAGAACATGATGGACAAATTTTGAGACCGTGGAATTCAATGATTCGTTTATTGTTGATACAGATGAAATGAAAAAGTAATGGGCAGAATGAAGGTTGGTCTATTTGAAGCAGATAACTGAAATGAAGATGTAACTACTTCAAGGTGAAGTGATTATTACATAATAGGACGAGATAAAATATTGTAAAAAAATGCATGGTAATGTGATAAAAAAATAATTTTGAAAAAATGTGTTTCCTGTTTTTAATTTATGCGTAAGCAAATCTTTTCAAAAACTGTTGTAAGATGTCTTATATAGGTGAAGGTGAATTATTTCATAAGTTTTTGATGCGTAATAGTTACATAATTGTGAACTATGTTTTCGTTTCTTTTCGTCTTTTTTTTCTCTAAAATTATCTCAAGGATGTCTTGCATTGAAGCAATGTGCTCCATGTTCATCTTTACGTTTGAGGTGGAGAGAGTTTGGAGAATAGCTATGTACCACACAGACATAACCACCGATGGCACACTCAGTTCAATACTAGCTGCAATTCTCATTTGAAACGAACAAAAGATTCAGTGCGAAGCGTCGCAGAAACATTGGGACTGGACTTAATGCAATTCTCAAATGAGATTTATCTCACTGCGCTGCATGCAGTACTGTTCTCTGATGTATTTCCTTCTGTAAAGAAACTACAAATTATTTACGGATGACTGGGCTGTAATTAAATTCTCAGCGAAGTTTAACTATCAAATAGCCAGAGAATAAACTACGCTGTTAGGCAACTTCGTATTTATCTGCGTGATTTGAGAGACTTCAGAAGTTAGTTTGTTCTCTACTAGAATTTATTGGCATACTTTTCTTTTGTCTTAGTCGTAAGCAGTCGTCATTAAAAACAACTAAAATAATTATTGAATATTAATGCCTGAGAACCTTGTAAGCTTGTGTATTGTGATGCTTGCAACCTATATATCCTGACCGTAAAGAAATACAAATTAGTAAAGCTTTCCCGAAAGAAACTATTCGTCTATCTTAACTTTTATATGCATGTATACAGCGCATCTTAAACTCATTATTATTGTTTAGTTTTACCTTGATAGTTTTCTCAACCAGGACGAGAACATCTTCAGTGGTCTTTTAACTTAATGCTCTTGGGTTACAATTCCAAAATTCCTCGTTTCTTGCTCTATTTAAAAGAAAATATTCATAACACTTTGTCTTGCCTTTTTTATTCTCTTACTTCAAAACACCATCGATTACGATTTCATCAGTAACTTTGCAAGTTGAACGGAACATTATTTTTATTTCACCTCTTTTCATTGCAAATTTCGATTATGCTTGACTTGTTCGTTCGAAGCCGTAACAAACTTTATATAATTCAATTGGCTTTTCCGCTTACAGTCCAACTAATTGATTTAAGATTTATGCATCTTCATGAAAACTGTCGCCGTATTTCTACATCATCCCGTAATTTCTCTTGTCCATTCTTGAATTCAAATGGCTTTGACTAACTTGTTTGTGAAAGTGCCTAGGATTAAGTAAAGAAAAGTTGTAAAATTATGTACAAATTAGCTCTAAAATGATACCAATATAAATAAGACAAAAGTAATGGTCGATGGCAAAAACAGCAGTTCCTAATGTCACGTAATGACCGACAACAAGAACATGGAAGGAATATGAATGTATTAATAACATCCCACCCCACAGTCTATTCTACAGGGGAATTACTAGGAAAGAAAAGTTCTGATTGGAGAAGAACTTCCTGGTTAAAAAAATATGAGAACCTGGATCTCCAAAACAACTACTGATCCATTCAAAGCGTCAACTAACAGAGACAAGGCAGCCAAGATGGTTGCCCACATCCGGATAGGATAGGTACCCGGAGAAGAAGAAGTAGACCAATGCTACTAAAGTGTACAGACCAGGTTTCGCTTTAGGATTAATACAGAAATTGGCCAAAGAAAATTTCCAAGGAGAAAAGATATCAGGGAGTGAAGAACAAAATTGGACTACCATCGACGATCAGGCAACCATGTGACTCATACAATGATATTAAATAAGAAAATAAATATTTATTCACCTTGTTAGAATTTAAGTATGTTTAAACAAAGGGAGAAAAAAACACTATTTGTTAACATGGATCAATTTGAAAAAAAAAAATAATTTTAATAGTAAAATAAAGTTGTCGAAAATCAAATGAGTATTAATGAACCAAAGATAACAGCACCTGCAGTTCGATAATGACTGCACGCCTTTTAATCCGAAACGATTTCTAAAAACATTAATAATGAATGCGGAAATGTGTATGCGTGGGGTGTACTGAAACGAGAATCCTTCCCCTCGCACAGGGCTGCGTAATGTTATAATAAACCTAACGAGGATACTGCGCAACGGCAGATCCATGTACAGTCGCCGGCCTGTTTAATATTCAATAATCGTTTCAGTGCTCAACGTATGCAGATTGAAACCCTCTACCTAGTTCCAACTTGATGTTGTTCCATTAAAGGAAGTCTTCGATATATTACGCTCGTCTGGTGCAACTCTACTTTGCCATGAACTCTGACCTTTAAAGTTAAATGTAGGACACAGTGATTTCAGATGCTGGAGATTCTGCAGTCATTACTTCTACTATCGAAGAAAATTACAAAACTCACATTTATCCATGAAACTTTTTTGTATCAGCTTGAAACGTATTTTGAAATATTTCTCTAGTATAAAACGCAAACCGAAGTATTCATACTCCACTATACAATGGCAAAATGGAGTAAAATATCTGAGCGCCGTAGATAAAAACAGCTAAAATTCCAAAGCCTGTATTGCGTAGATGGAGTAGCTTTTTATGCATCCAATTTTCCAGTTAGTGCAAACTTTTTTTTTCGGGCAAAAATGGGAAATTCGGTACAAAAGATAACGGTTGAGATTGTTGGATCCGTATACGAGTTCTGTCTATAAAGTTAGAAAGCATTTAAAATAATAAACAAAAAATACTCAATGCTCTTGCACTCGAAGAAGTTCCTTGCAAGCTTGCGGAAACAAATTCAATGACATTGATACTCCATGTTATCCTATACTGGGGTAATATTTTCATCTCAACTACTGCCACATAAGTCCTCAATAATTTGCTTCAAATTATTTTATTTAATTCCGATGGAGCACATTTTCCGGTGGTAATTTCCCTAGTCATCTAATTATCTCTTTCTTATTTTTTATTATTATCTTATATACTTTAAGTGTTAAATTCCTCCATCCATCTACTTTTGCCACCTAAGAATTTTGATTTTAAATTCCTTAACCGTTTTTAATAAATTATTCATGAATTCCCTTGGAAATTTATTCCAGTCCCTGACACCCTTACTAACAAAACAAAGTTTTTCCATTTCCTTTTGCATGAAATCGAGTGCCTGTTTGTGACCGCGGTCTTGTTTCCCCTGTCATGCACTACTCCTAATTCTTGATCAATATTCCTCCAATCCCATCACCAACATACGCCTTGTACTCGTTCATTCCCAGCACTTTCTTCACCCTCCTCCTGTCTTCCAATGACTCCAAATCCAGTTCCATTGTCATATCAGTTACTGATTGTGTCCTGTGGTAATTTCCACAAACAAATCTAGCTGCTTTCTCCATGCCGCGACTCCTATATTTAATATCCATAATGTTGGTCTTAACCATTGTCTTCCTTTACAAGCGTTATATTCGATTGTTCCCTCTACTTACAAATTAGTCAATCCGACAACTCTTAAAATACTTTTTATCTTTCTGTATCATCTTTCTGTGACTAGTTTCCTTATGCATTTCCAAAACTTTCATTTCGTATTTTTCTGTCATTTAATTTCCAATATCCATCTATAAGTACCACATTTCATATTATTCAGTTTTCCTGTTTCTGGAATCCTTAAGTGTAAATACCTTTCTTTACAAAAATCTGAGTTTCATATATATATTTTTTTAAAGTTGTGAGTCCCAAATTAAGTTTAACATTAAAGAATCCTATTTTTCAAGAGTTGCAATAATCGTTCCAAATAATAGAATTCTACTATGTCTGACCCTATTTTTATATCTGATCTAATGTTATTTTTATCACTTCAGCTCCATTTTATGATTTCTTATTAATTCCAAATACTTCTATCAGAATTTTGCTGTCACCAATAAGCAATTTCTAAATATCCTCGCCGTTGTACATTAACAAGGCATTGTCATCAAAAACCAGTATATTTTTATAGTGATTACTAAGGCTTCCGCGATCACTGTATGTATTATCTTGGTTCTCCGGGTAGAGCCGCGTGGATTTATTAAAATCTAACGTTTCTGCTAATAAGAGGAAAGCCACAGCATTATGGCAGAATCGTTAAATTTTAATAAATTTACGCGGCTCCACCCCGGAGTACCAAGATAATACAAATACAGATTTTTATGGTGTTTTAAGGCTCATCGATGTTTTTAACAAAGAAAAGTCCCATTATTCTCAAAGTTGATTGCAAAAAACGCCTGAAAATAATAATCAGCGATGGCTAACATGCCTAAGGCATCGTTTTTAAGATTCGCCAAATCGATAATTGCGACGTCTTATCGCGTTCACTGAAACTGTTGTTAATGCTCCAAAATACGCTAACGCTGTAGCAGGTGATTTGTCAGGGCTAAAGAGCGTGGAAGTGGCAACATTACGTAGACTTGGTGCTGTGCGAGAAGAAAGTATCGCCACTTCAAAGCCAGACCGCTAATTAGTTCATTATCACCAGAGGCTCATTAGCACCAAACCAAGCTACGTTTGGGAAGTTTATTTCCGATGCTGTACTGCAACCATAGACTGCTGTCGTATATTCCTAAGTTCTTGTGTACTGTTTATTGATGGACGTTGTTCCAGTACTAATCATGAAAATTCTATTCATACTATTTTCATTCTCTAAAAATAATTCATTTCGCAGGTGATACTGTGATTGTGACAGAAAGTGAAGGAGATCCTAAGAAAATTTTGGAAAGTGTGGAGAAAATTATGGGCAACGAGTACAATATTAAAATTAATAAAGTGAAAACGAATGTGGTTTGTGGTAAAGATAAAGAATCAAAAATAAAAATTATAATTAATGGAGAAAGATATAGTATGTGCAAGAATTCTGATACGTAGGAAGTGAAATTAAAAAAGATGCAAGAAGTAAGAAAGCGATAAAATATAGTATTGCTCAAGGTAAAATAGCGTTCGACTAAAAGAAACGAATATTTAAACAAATGACATCAGCTGGATGACAAGGAAGAGATTATTAATAGCTTATGTTTGGAGAATTACCCTGCACGGATGTAAAACCTGGAGAGTTGGGAAAGAAGAGAGAAAAATATTAATTTCATTTGAGCAATGGTGCTACAGAAAGATGTAAAGGATCCTTTGTAGAGAAAAGATTAATACTACGAATGACATCCAGATGGAGCAATCGTGTATGGCCACCTTTACATCTCTAACTACAGGCAGCAGCGTAGCTTCGAAAATGATAAGCTTCCATGAGAACTGATGTTCTTGTAGCTTCATCTTCTAAATGACTTGTCCAAGATTTTTAGTTCGTATTTTTCGTTCATATCTTTTTTTTTCCGCTAAACGGATTCCGTTCTTAAACTTCATTCGGCCAACGAGTCCGGTGGGTGAACGGAGACGCTCTGACCTCGCATTCAGTAGGACGCGGGTTCTAATCTCCGTCCGGCCATCCAGATTTCTGTTCTCCATGGATTTCAGAAATCATTCCAGGCGAACACCGGGAAGGTATCTAGAAAACGCCATATCCAAATTCCTTCCTGCTCCTTGTCCCCAGCCCTCGCTTTCATCTAATGACCCCGATGTCTACAAGGCATTAAGGCAAACGCCAAAAAAAGAAAAAAATCTTTTCGTATACCTTTCTAACATATGTTCTTATATTTAGTATTATATTTCTCTTTTTATTCATCCTGTGTTTATTGTCCTTCTAATACCCGATTGCTTGTATTCAGGAACTATTTTACCGCAGCTGGTCAAATAGGAACATTTCTCTTCATTTTTGTCTAAGTTTTTATTGCAGAAAAAAAAGTTTTTGGATGATTTTGTCGTAAAACCATCTTCTAATTAGTTTTGCATCATACATAAACATTCATTTCATTTCTAACCGCATTACTTCAAATTCTAGCAGAAATTTCTAGTCTTTTATGTAAGATTATCAAGCCCAGGTATTTACGTTTATTTCAAAATGGTTGTTTTTCCGAATTCATTGTTTTAGAGTTGGGGGATTTTAGTGTTAATTTCGATATCAGCTTTCATACTTCCTTTGAGGAATTGAACAGTAATACTATATGTACAGTTAATGGCACCAGCTTTTAAGTTAGCTTACACATTTGCACAAACTTTTCAACATCGTGTCTTGGCTTAAAGTAAATTATTTTCTTGTAGTTTTGTGTAAATTTTTTGAAAATGTCCACCATTATGAGAAAGTCTGAAGCACTTTACTGATAATTTCCGAACGGAAGTAGAGCCGGTGTTTAAATGAAGAA
>JARYHS010012018.1:0-16000 GCA_031002005.1 Vandiemenella viatica
CAGAATGTCTAAAAGATCGGAATAGCATTGTCTAGTTATTGTTTTACCCTTTTCAAGGTAATCAATGAACAAAACACCTTTAGCATCCCAAAAAAAACTGATGCCATCACCTTCCCTGCCGACGGAACCGACTTGGCCTTCTTTGGACCTGAACAACCAGCTTCTGTCCACTGCTTTGACTGCAGTTTTGATTCTGCCGTGTAGTGGTGAACCCATGTCTCATCCATAGTTATGAATCGAAGCACAAAATCAGTTTTATTTTTGTTGAAACGCTCCAATCACTGTTCAGAATGTCTCATGCGGATGCACTTTTGATCAACAGTGAGCAAATGCGGCACCCATCTTGCAAAAAGCTTTTTCACATGCAATACTTCATGCAAAATGTATCCCACACGTTCTTTTGATATCCCTACGGTCTCAGTAATCTCACGCACTTTCATTCGTCGATCATCCAAAACCATATCATGCATTTTATGGATGATTTATGGAGTTGTTGCACTTTTCGGACGTCCTTCGCATTCAGCAACTTTGACACTGCTACGGCCTCGTTTGAACTAAGCAGCCCATTTCTTAATTGTCGAATATGAAGGAGAAGAGTCCCCGTACACTTTAAAAATCTTCCTTGGATCTTGGATGGCGTTAAACCTTCTTTCACAAAGAAATTTATAATTGCACGATACTCGATTTTTTCCATCTTTGGTAAAACTACGCACCACGCCTGCATCAAATAACTGTACAGACCAAACTAAAACGTAGATTGAATTGCAATTTCTTTCAGGCACGTCTGGCACATGCACCAACTTGCACGGAAAAAATTACATGGGTAGTGCTGCCATCTATGGTCGTGGCCGAGAACTTCTCAGACAGCCCTCGTAGTTAGCCAGGTGAAAATTAGTAAATACCGTTTGAAAGTCACAAGAAACACATTAAAGGCGATATACACAGGAACAATATTCACTCATACAGAGGACATTTGGAAGTTTTGAACACCGCTACTGTTCGATTTAAATGTGCCCGCACCTTTAAGTTACAGCACATGGCTTTCCGTATTCCTTGATTCTGCTGTGCGATATCCTTCCGTGACTCTGGAGCTATTTCACTACCACTTTTGACCCCACTCAATATATACTGAAGAGTGTTCCCATGCCCACACTCCACAATAGATGATAACGCTTCAAAACCACAACATGCAAACCTCAACACCATCTGTCTTCCAAACATAGAGAATACTGAAAACCACTGCAGCAGGTACATAAGTTACCAAATCTTGTAGATGATACTAAGCAAACCCTGTTTCAACACGCATACAATAGTCACCTCCACTCGTCTACTATATAATTTCGTAAGCTCACACATTTAGTCACCTCGATAGCTATTGGCTGGAGAACGGTGTCACGTGTCAGCCTCTCTCGCAGTGTAACAGCGACCAGAGATTCACTAGAAGAATTTCGAAGTTATGTTCACAATTTAATACATAAGCAATTGCTGCCAAATTAATTACCATGATACATTCACTAAGTTTGTTATTCGAAGCATTTCTTAGTTAAAAATATATCGATAAACTCTCTGGCTGAAAAATGGGGAAAGTGAACAAGTTGCTAACGACAAAAACTTAAAAAAAACCTGTGAAAACCTTAAATAAGCCATGGTCTCTGCTGTGACCAAGAATGTCAATTGAAATTCCGGCCTAGGATAAATTTCAGTTTAGTTAATACTTTCGCCACTGTTGCTGCTTGACCAAAGTTTCTACATTACGATTTATTTGCTGTTTATGTATTTTAGTGACCACTTTCGTTAATGATCATTTTTGATGTTCGCTGTATGTGAGTCATTACGGTCTTTAAGACCATATATTTTTATCGAATCGAGTATTGTGGTAAATCATTTCTCCAGAGGAGCTCAACTGTTTAATAACCTGGAATCTGTGTTAAGTTCTCTGACCGTTAAAGATACTATGACCAACTATTGCATTATGAATGTCCAGCTTCAATAAAAAAACATCGTGATACTTTCGAAGAAAACAGGAATTCTTCAAACTTTGCAGAGTGAACTTTAAGGGTTAAATACAAATCAAGTTTGTATTTCAGCAATTATGAGATAGCGTGATCGTCCCTGTGCGTGTTTAGTAGCTACGTATATTATTACTTCTGAGTTCTTCAAGCTAAAGAGATTTTACTATCCCCACGGATAAAACACAGGTCAATTTCGTATTTGGTCAGATCAGGTCAACCTGTCGTAATCTTTCACCCTAAAAACTGTAACTATTCTAGACCCGTAACGATACGCAAAAAACCACACTAGTCTTGATATAAATACAGACATCACAGCGATTTGAATGTTTCGATGTGTTGTCCCTTGGAGCATAGAACCTTCACATGAGTTTCATTAGTCATTGAAGTAATTTCGTTTTCTTGTCCGGAAACTTTTGATTAACTTCGGTACGAAAATTGTCTACTTGTATTTGACTTCTTGTTTGTGGATATGTTTTATGATCAAAAAAATATCCTGGAAAATTTCATCACAATCGTTTCTAATTCAAGGTAATTACGATACTTCAACATATGGACGGGTGATCATGACGAGGTTACAGTGATTCCGTTTTTATCATTAGGGACACGAATTTCTAATAATAAGCAGTTATTATAGAACAATTGGCATTCTAATTCGATACATCTGTTTCAGAGTTGAAAAATGCATCACTATGGATTACAACAGAGGCAAGCACTCGAAGAAGCGGTCAGACTATTTCGACTGGTGTGTTTTCTTCAGGGTCTGGCTCCATACTCAACAGAAGAAGGAAACAGGAAGCAGATGAAGATTGGAAAAGCATTATCTCTCACATTCGCCCTTTTTCAGTCAGCTTTTGGCCTATATTTAATAACTTACTTATTAATTATTTTACCAAAGGCAGAGTTTTTAATGTTTCATATATTGTGGATCAGCTCTATTGCTATCTCCTCTAACTTCAGAATTTTGTTGTTCGTATCTGATTTGCTTCAGAAAGATGCAAAATACAAACGCTTGCACTCAATTATCTTACGTCGTGATGAAAGGGACCATGGAAGCAACAGTTGGCCTAGAGTGGAAGCCAGAATTGTAAAAATGCAAATGCTTTTGATAGTAATCGTAATTATTTTTTGCGTCTTCGTTTGGAGTAAATATCTTCTTGGCAATTTCCCGAAGTTAGGGATGGCTTGGCTCATTTTAACAGGTTCATCGCATATAACTACGATCTTGAGATTTGTTAGTCTAGTACTTTTAGCAAAACAAAGATTTTTTTTGATAAATAGTAGTTTAATTGCTGTGAGGAAGGAAGTGCTAACTCCAGAACAAAATACACATGGAATGCAGTCAGTCATTTCAAGAGATCTTTTTTGGCACGAACTTTACTTATCTGAAAGATTAAAAACTTTTGCAGTTAAAGATTTGAAAAAACTGAGGGAATCCTACGAAACGTTGTGCGAAATGACAGATCTGATAATTGAGACACATAAAACTGGCATAACGTTATTCCTCGTAGAGACCCTATTGTCAATCATAGGAACAGCGTACAGATTAGCCAACGAAGAATCTGGAAGATATTTGATTTGTGTTCTACTTTTCTTTAATTTTATCTTGCTTGTCCTGGTGATGTTGCCATGCCATTTGACAGAAATTGAAGCCGGGAAGACAGGACGATTATCCTGTCAGCTTCAGCTGCATATGGCAGGTAGCTGCAGTGTAGAGCTTCAGATGTTTACCATTCAAGTTAACACTTGTAGACCACGGTTCTCTATGTTTGGAACAGTCGATCTGAACTTGAAGCTTCTGATGTCCTTCATATCCGCCTTTATATCGTACACTGTCATACTGCTTACGTTCCAAGATAACGTCAAGGGAACACCAGGCTGTACGAAACAGATAACATAACGGACTTAGGAAGTCATCATTGATTCCAATAAAGAACCATCCAGTTATGATTATTGATAACAGAATCTAGCTAAGAGTTTAAAATATCTGAAATTCTATTTCACTAACACAAGAAAGTATATTAATTTATGTCAGAGCAGCAGGGATAGAGGCTTATATAATTATTCATCTAAAGAATGAATAATTATATAAAAATTAAAAACTGAACAAGGTCAGTCGCTTCAAAATGCAAGATTCAGGTACCAATAAGCCTACTGATTTTACTAAACTTCTCTTTGCAGGCAACTGTGGTGCACTTACAAATGCCTATGAGGCCTTCAAATAAACCTTTAATTTTAGTCAAACTTTACTCAAAATCTTGCATATTGAACACAAATCGAAAGCTGCCGAGTGGAGATCGGTCACCCAGGTACTAGTTCTAATGTTTCGTAATAACTAATTGGTAAGCTGTTTATATATTTGTTTATTAAACAACCTTTTATGTTTTCAAACTCTCTTATTTTCAAAATATATTTAGAAGGTAATTAAAATATAGTGATTATAAAAGAAGTGTTCCAGGTAATTGAGGAATCTTATAGTGTTATGGGAGTTTATTTAGGGATTTAATTGAGGGTTTTTGGGCCATACTTTGATGTTTAGGAGTGTGCTGGAATGTTTACGTGAAGCGCGAGGGGAAAAAGTTGCACAATGTAGAATGACATTTTGTGGAGGCGTCTGCAGGATTGCACCATATTCAGAAGATCATGTGAATCTATAAAAAGTTGAAATGTATTCTTCACGGGTTTTCCGCCGTATGTTGTTGAAATGCGACAACGAGCTTTCGGCGGCTGACTCTGCCCCCATCTTCAGGTTGAATGTTGTACAGGGAGAACCGGCCCTGCACAACATTCAACCTGAAGATGGCGGCAGAGTCAGCCGCCGAAATCTCGTTGTCGCATTTCAACAACATACGGCGAAAAAACCCGTGAAGACTACATTTCATCGATACGCCATGAATGCCTTCAATCTATAAAAAGTTGCCAGAGCGATGGAGGAGGGCTTTCCATCGCCGGGCGTGTAAGTGTTCTGTTCCCAGGAGTAGAGAATTTGTGAAACCGCAGTCTTTAGCTCGAGTGAAATATCATTTGCCTAGTTTGGTAGCTGAGATCCAACATTTAATGGGGAGTAAGTGAATTTGGCCAAATGGAGTATCAAATGTAGTTAGTCTTTTAGAAGGCTTAGTAAAGGCTCATCATACTTGTCTGTCGACCCATCCATTAACTTCAGTGTTTTGAAAGGACGGCCACTGTTTCATGTGTTAAGCAGGGCCATAGAAATTTCTGAACTATTTAAAGACGATTTCAGTCCAGCTATTTTAGTAGTAAATTTGCTTTAGTTTCACTGCCAGAGAAATAGAGGAGAGGGTTGAAGTTGACTTATCCGTACGCTATATTTATTCGTCCGAAAAGACACATGCATAACAAGCCTCATTAATTTCGTAGTAGCCATTTCCGGTATTAAACTAAACGGTGAATTAGTAGCACAGTTCTAAGAATGAGGTGGTTTGGATGCTTTGATACGGAGGTCAGTTTTCATTTTGGTCCAGTTTACATTTCAACCTAATTACATCTGCTGCTCGAAAATAGAAACATAGACCGTACGCGCATTCATACATGCCACATACATACAAGAATGTCTCGTTTATTCCGTCATCACGCAGAAAATACAGATTTTGAATTGATTTTCGGAATTTGAAAGCTTTGGGTCAAAGTTAAAATTTAACGTATGTCTTAAGACATTACGACACGTTTATTTTACGAATAATCTAGCATTACATGAAAACTTCTGAATTTATTTTGATCAAATTTTCACAATATCAAACATTAGAAATGTCTCGTTATGCAGACTAATCTGCCACTGGATCTAAACATTTTCTCATTATGCTACTGTTGCGCCATTTTATTGTGATGATAGCCAGAGACATTGTAGTTGTACTGACAGAGATTGTGATCAAAGAAAATCTCTGTTGTTTCTTCGTTATTAGTTTCTCGCCTTCAATACAGCCATCTATGGCGTTTAAAAATTTAATATCCCGAATTAAAGGAAAGAATATTTCATGTTTTTTGTAGTGTGCAAAATAGTCATAATTGTTAACTGCTTTTATTGCTTTCTTTAAGGGCTATGGTCAGAGACAATATAGTTGTGTACTTATGGCGCAATATCTAGTCATTCCATCTTTGGCATCTGTCATCATACGTTCAGAATTTCATTTAATGCTCCGGTATTATGTAACGTTGAAACATAAGAAATACCAAAAAACTCAATTGAGTTTCAATGCTTTAGAACGGTGAAAACCTCATCGAAATCTGCCCAGAATTTCTGTCGCAAATTTATTCGGTTTTCGTTTTAAAGGTATAGGTATTGTTCTCATAAAATGAACAGATTTTACGTACTAAATAAAACTATAAGAGTATTTCAACGAATTGGAAAAAATCTGATATTTCGGGTATTTAAGATATTACTGCATCGTTATCGTCAAGGGAGGGACGTATTTTTATGGATTAAGTTAATACAAGTTTTATGAGAACTTTATTGTAGGTGTACGTCTTTAGGGTTGGGTAAAAATATACATGTAGGTAAAAAATTAGGCCTATTTAAGTTATTAGCACTTAGAATCGTTTTTGACATTTTGCTGGATGTAGGGTTGGGAATCGCTGGTTCAGAGCATATTATAACAGTAAGGCAACTACACCTCATGTAATTTGCAAATTCACTTGTGGTCAGGCAACTGGAGGATTGCACACTGTACACTATTGATGTAGTTTGTTAGAGCTGTACTCTGGTGTAACAGCTGATATATAATGCAATTAGTAATAAATCCGATTGGCTACGTCTATATCTACGTAAATAAATTAGGTTTAATTATGTTATGGAGAACCATGGTAACAAATGTACATACTATAACAAGTTAAAAATGAGGCTTGAAACTATTTAATTAATTAAAATATCCAGTTCCATAAAATGTTTGATAAAAATCGATGAAACTTTATTATAAATTGTAGAGTTGCTATAATCAACATAGTTCACAACAATAGTACTGATGTGTATTAGTTATTTCAGTTACTACTGTAATTGTTATAGTAATAGAAACTAATGTTTAAGTAATTCCTTAATTTAGCTTTATATCTGAACTAGCATTTTACTAAAAAATTATTGTTAAAATATTGGATACTTAGATAATAATCAGTCATATTATTAACAAGATACTGGAAATTTAATCTACTGTTGCCTTGTAAAGCATCGCAACTTGAAGCACTTTGTATTATAAATATAATATTGTAGTCATTGAATTAAATAAATTACTGTAATATCTTCTATTGCCAATTGTTCAATAAACATATCACGGATGTTCTGAAATTTAAGTATGTTTGTAGTGTAAGTTTAGTAGTGAGGTTGTAACTTGCACAACACATAAGCCATTCTAAAATCATTGTAAAACGTTTATTTCTTTTTCTAGGTGGAGAGATTGTTAACAATTTACTTTACAGCACGATTTTTTTTTAATTGAAATGGAACGCACTCTCCGGTGGCAATTTCTCTACACACCCATCTTCCACCTTTCCTGTATCCACCTACTTTTGCCCTCTCAAAATTTCAACTTTAAATCTTTCAAAGTTTTTGGTAAATTATTCATTATTTCTTTTGGTAACTTATTCCAATCCCTGACACCCTTACCTAAAAAAGAAAATCTTCCTCCATCCTTGTGCCTGAAATCGAGTTCCAGCTTGTGGTCATGGTCATCTTTTCCCTTCCATGCATTACTATTAATTCTTACACCGATATCTTTTTATGCCTCATCACCAATATACGCCTTGTACAATTCCCTTAACATCTTCACTCTTCTTCTGTCTTCCAATGAATCCTACTCCAGCTCTTTTATTATATCAGTTACTGATTGCGTCCTGCGGTAATATTCATCACAGACATTAATATGTGGGCTATTTTTATAATATTTGACCAATTATAAGTTAACATTTAAAAACTTGACGAACTAGTTGTTTTCGTAAAGCATTCACAGGGCTTTCAAGTCGCGACACAACTGGAAACAATATTTTACTAAGAAAAAAAGATCAATGTAGCTACACGAAATAATATTAGTATTCAAAATCTGTATTTTCACAATTATTTTAATTACCTTTACTTAGTCAAGTTTCGTCTGAAACCAAAGCAAACACTTTCATGAGGTACTGGTAGGTTGTTATCCATAGAATACAGATTCACTTCTTCAAAATAAAAATTTAAATCTTCTTCTCTAGCTAAACTTTAGTAGGCTAGAGAAGTCACGTGCCGAAGGTCGCCGGTTCAAGTCCGGCGGCAGGCATGGGTGTTTAAGTGTTCTGTCTGTGAATGTCATGTTCGTCTTGTGATGTGTGTAATTAACTGGAAAAAATTCATACTGGAGATACTGAAAGCACTGATTGACATAATTACTATCGAGCAGGCTGAATGGCCAAAGATGGCAAAAGCCATAAAAAGAAAAACTGCAGTCCAAAACATGATACGATATGCACCAATGAACGACACCACATATAAGGTTAAGTATTCGATCGCTGCGACGTAAACTACAAAAATAGTATTGTTGTGTACGGCGTGGAACGTTCGTTCACTTTATGGGTGAAGCTTAATTTTTTGTGATGAAGCAAATTCCACATTCCTATCGATTTAAGTAACATGCTATTGTTTCCTTCTAATTTTACACCTCATCAACGTCGAGGTCATTAGAGGCGGGAACGCATTGGGAACAAGGAATGTGAATGAAATCGCCCGTGGCCTTTTTGAAGGAACCATCCCGGCATTCGCCTGGAATGATTTAGGGAAAGTACGTAAAACCCAAATCTCGATGGCCGAACCGGGATTTGAACCCATGGCTTCCTGATTGCAAGGCTGGAGCGTTACCATTACACCTACACCTACAACGCTCGGTAAAAAAATGATGATAAAAAAAAAATTACACGGAGACAGCTAATTTTTAATTTCAAAGGCTGCTTTAAGATATTTTCTTGTATTCTAGTATTTGCTACGGTAAGCCTACAGTAGCATTAAAGTTATGTCAAAATTTACAAAACGCCCCAGAGGAAGTTAAAAGTCTATAATACATTTAAAAAATTGGTTAAGATTTTTATCGGATGAAACAGGACAATTCATCATCGTTTGTTTTCACTAGTATGCCTTAACCTTTCAACTTGTTGCCGATAATTGACGCTGCTAAATGTCTTAGAGCAATTTAATTAAGATTTCTGATATCGCAAACCAGCTACATCGTTCTTCCTTCATCGTCAGAACATCGATCACAGAAGACAACTCTGGAAGAAGTTTGTGATAGTTTTCTAAAGGAGCAGGTTTTCTTTAAATCTTCTGATATAAATCAGGTATCATATTACACACTTCAGAATAATATTTTAGTCATAATACATTAAGATTACTCAATTACTGATTTTTTTTACTTATGGCTTTACACCTCGTCAACGTCGAGGTCATTAGATGCGAGATTGGACTGGGGACTAGGAACTGGAAGGAATTCGGCCATGGCCTTTTGAAAGAAGCATCCCGACATTCGCCTGGAGTAATTTGGGGGAAAACCCATATCTGGATGCCCGAAATGGGGTTCGAACCGGCGTCCTCCCGAATGCGAGGCCAGAGCGTTAACCGCTCACCCACCACACTCGGTAAAATGTTATTGAGGTTTTATCTGATGAAAATAAGTGCTAATTAGACGCAAGCAATTTAAATAGTTGGGACTAAGTCGTTGCTAATTCGTGTGGCAGCCTTAACGAACGAAAAGATAGTATTAGGGTAATGTCTCATTTCTTTGCACAGTTCTGATTTCTAATTAAAATAACGTGATAATATAAGTTCCAAATTTTAGACCAGTTTAAAAGTTTCTATAGTAGCCGCCACGAAATAGACCTGCCAAGACCTGCCAGGGTTACAAATTCTTTAAAAAAAATAAATAATAATAATAATAATAATAATAATAATAAAATTAGCTTTTCGAACAAGATGAAGAGATTTTTAATTCGAAACCTTTACATCATTATTTTTTTAAAAAACCTTGTTTCTATGAACGTAGAGAATATAATTTCTTTCATCACTACAACTAACAAAAAAAGCTGAACTAATTTTGAAAATAGCTCAAAAAATTATACACCTACCTGAAAGTAACATATTAGCTCAGAATATATATACTATATAGGGGAGCATAAAAAAAAGTTATTCGAATCGCTTCTTTGTCCCTGTTCTGTAATGTACAAAGTTGCCGCTGACTAACTTCCGTTTCATTTGTTCACCTAATAACTACTAGCGAGAAAGTTTGTGAGAAAAAACTGAGATTAATTTTAGACAACACAAACGCATATTTAAATGAATCCTTCTGGTTTGTTTGATAATTTATCTGCGCGAATGTTGTCGCAAGGCGCTGGCACACAATACTTGCCGAGAGCTTTCTTCTCTTACGACGAGAAAGATACTTTTAGATTCCGGAACCTTCCAAAATATTCAATTTTCAGCTATCTACAACTATATTAACAGTGAATTACATGACAATATACACATATAAAAATTATTTCCTATAAAATCTTGTCACCTTAATTATTAACAATTGTAGCGTGCCACCCGCTTTAAAGAAAAGAGTTATTAAGAAACTTAAAAACTGTTTTACTCTCAGCGTTTCCGGCCTTTATCTTCTTCGCAACTTATTCATCTTCGGAATCGTTGCAATGAACATCACAGTCGCTACTTTCACGCAGGTTTGTTATGAACTAATCCATTTCTGTGTCTCTCGCACACTGCTTGATGTAATCAGTTTTTTTATAATGTTCCCGAATGTCTTACATAATTCGGCCGCTGTTCTTGATTACCACTGTCTAAAGCTTTGTGTGTAAGACGTTTGACTTCAACAAGATTGTAGATCGTATTCTTCTTCCCGTAGGAATTGTGCCCTAATGAGTTCAACGGGATTATACTGGAAATGATATGGTGGCAGGCGAACTATGGTGTCCCATTTCATCTGCTAGTCAATCCAATTCGAATATCTTCTTGGAATTTCGAATTTCTTTTTTGCATAAAAGCTTATGACCAGTTCCATGTCGAATAAATTGAGTGCCATTCTTACTTAGCCATTCAATAATATCCCTTTACGCCAGATTTAAGATGGTGGGTTGTGTGTTTAGATTGAGTGGGCCTTAACAATAATATACCCTTCTTCCAGCGAGCGCATCAACTTATATGAGCAGACTCAGCATGTCCTATGACAAGTTGACTTCATCAGCCAGTAGAATATTTACACCTCCGTTTCCTCTCCAAACATACCAATTTTTTTTTTTTTTTTTTTTTTTTTTTTTTTTTTTTTTTTTTTTTTGCTTATGGTTTTGGGCATGTCGGCTAAGGTCATTAGAGGCGGGATGGGACTGGGGATAAGGAACGGGAAAGAATTCGGCCATGTTATTTTTTAAGGAAGCATACCGGCATTCGCCTGGAGTGATTTGGGGATACCATGGAAAACCCAAATCTGAATGCCCGGACGGGGATTCGAACCCGCGTCCTCCCAAATGCGAGGCCACAACGTTAACCATTCACCCATCACGCTCGGTAAATGTATATATTTGTTCGTATGACCGGTCTAATTAAACTATGGGTCTAGCGTCCTTATACGCATATTTCGGAATGCTGCCGTAAATGGCAGCTTACACTTAACTGCAAAAAGTACAAGGCAATGCAAATAAGTAATAAAAAGACCCCGTTTGCTCACGAGTACAAAATTAGCAATTCAGTTGTTAGCACGGTAGATTCACTGAAGTATCTAGGTGTAACAGTGCAAAGCAACATGAAATGGGACTTTCACATAACTTCCGTCGTGGGGAACGCTAATTCTGGACTACGTTTTATAGGTCGTATTTTGAGAAGTTGTAATACTCATACAAAGGAAATAGCGTACAAAACACTAATGCGTCCGCATTTGGAATACTGTTGTGGAATTTGGGATCCGTATCGCAAGGGATTGATTGACACGTTAGAGAAAGTACAGAGGAGAGCCGCTCGATTCGTGACCGCTAGTTACAGTCCTTATGTAAGTGTCACAGATTTGATACGTGGGTTGGGCTGGGATTGTTTGGCGGACAGACAACGTCGTTTTCGTTTGAATTTGTTGGAGAATATTTGAAAATCTTTAATTTACGAGTGCAACGAAATTCTTCTTCCGCAAACCTATTTAGGTCGCAATGACAGGAAGGATAAGATTCAAGAAATAAGATGCCGTACTGATACATTTATGTATTCTTTCTTTTTCTCGTTCTGTTCGGAATTGGAATGAACTTAATTAGAATTGGTGCTTAGCACCCTCTGCCGCCCACAGTAATTGTGAATTTCAGAGTATAGATGTAGATGTAGATGTTGTTACGCAATAATTTGATAGGTTGTAAAATCTTTGCTGTTAAAGCTTCAATGTCATTACGTTCCATTACAAAATTTCGTTGAAACTTTCTAAATTTAAAACCAAGCCTTTCAGACGAAGAACAGAAATTTCTACTGATTTCGCGGCTGAGATTTGGCGGTATTTTCATATCTGTGGGGTATTCTTCCCTGTCGTAGCATTCTGGAACAATCCTGCGTAATACTTCTTCATTAAAACCATCTAATTCAGTTAATTTGTGGTCCAGTTTGTACTTCTTGTACATGGTTCATGCCTTCGGTTTCTGGCGAACTTAAGATAACGGTGATACGTTGTAGCGATTACTCAGAAATACTACTTCACTATCAAAGTCATGGTTTCTCCCTGCTTCTTTGTTTGCTCCTAAAATACTTCAAAACATTTGGCATGACAACTTTACTCTGCTTTCTAATCGCAGATACTAGTTCTTCCCGGTAGCAAAATGCATGTAAGCTTTTAAAAAAAATAAAAATAAAAAAAAAAAAAAAATTGGCATTTGGCTTCCTTAGGCCATACAGCCAGCCCATGTATGTGTTTATTTCATCCAGTGTTTCTCAGTTTCTCTACGTGTATATATATATTTTTCAAGTAATTATTGACACACCACAGGACGGACACGACAAGCACACTAACAAACAACACTTAAACACACATGCCCTCGGCCGGACTCGAACCGGCGACCTTCGGTACGTAGGGCCAGTACTCTAGCCCCTACGCTACCGAAGCCGGCTAATGTAAGCTTCTTTTCCCCAGCATCGCTCATCATAAATATAAACCATATGACGTAGCTAGCGAAACAAACCTTCCACTTCGAAAACTCTAGAGCTGACTGGCATGTGAGGAAACATTTGGCCATTCTGCTGGCTCAACAGTTGGCGGAGAGGGTAGAGCGGACAGGGGATGGAGCCAAGACTGCGTGACCTTGGCAGTACTATTGCGGTGCGGTTTTTAAGTTATGTGTAAATGTAAATCAATTTTAAATTCATAAGATACTTCCAGTTCCGGCATTAGGTGGTGCAGCTTGATGAGAAATCCATCTGGTTTGAAGTCAGAATCTACGATATGAAACTATGAAAACCCAATCAGCATCGGTTTGCTATTTTTTTAGTTATTAATGATTATAAGTAAAAAACCAAATTTTCAGAACACATTTTAATTTTCTGCTCCATCATTAACATACCTCAAATTATTAAGTCACAAACTAAAATTTTAGACTGTGAAATTCACGTAAAATTTTCTTCGTTGTTTTTTGCGTGTTTCGAGAACAAACAGGCAGAAGTACCCAACCCTATATCATATTTCTAATACTACAGAACTTTCCTGGGTAGTTTTAGATCTAATGATAAATGCACACACAGTAAACGTTTGAATTACAATAAAATTTTATGTAATAAATTTATACGGTTCTTCCAGTTCCCTGAAAGGTATTTCGTCTGTTTTAACGTTCTATATTTCAGGAAACTGAAGAAATAAATCACCAAAATTACGTGGTCACCAAATATTAACATAATCCAAAAGTGGAGCGTGTAATGTGATCTTTGGTGGGTATTTGCTCAAGTTACGACAGAGGTGTTTATCTTTGATTGTGTATGATCTTTGACCCTTATCTGTTAAGGTAACGAGCAGATTATCGATTATTGGTTTGTCGATGTGACATACTGAAGCTTCTCATAAATCTTAAGGTGTAAAAATCCAAAGCGGATCGATTCGGTAATTTTTATGGACACTAACAAAGGAATTACTAGGAAACGGCCTCTTCTAGATTTTTATATGTAGTTATAATAAATGAAAATACAGTTATGATAAACTGATTCTTATGTTAATCAATTTGATCTGTTTCTAAAGTGAATAATAGACCAGATGTAACCGATGGAATAGGCGACGAGACTGTTTCGAATGGTATGTTTTGTTATGGGACTTGTACCGTACTCCATGGTTGAAGGGAACAGTAGGCAGATGAAGATTTGAAAAGCGATATCTATGACATTTATTCTTGCTCACACAACTCTGGGCATCTGTTTAGCATGTAAACATCTGATTAGTATGTTATGAACATATGATACTAAAAAAGTCAGAGCTTTTAATTATTTATATACTGGGGAACATCGCTTTCTTACTTTCCTTTACCTGAAGAATATGGTTATTTATATCAGATTTATGCGAAAAGATGCGAAATATGAACGAATTAACTCAATTATCTTATATTGTGATGAAGAACACTATGGCAATAACAGTTTTCGTAAAATGGAAATCATGATTGTGAGAATTTAATTACTTTTGTTGTTAATCTCATCTACTTTGTATGTCTTCGTTTGGAGTCATGAATTTACTGAATACTACTCGAAGTTGGAAGTTTCATGCCTGTCTTTAACAGTTTCGACGTATTTAACTGTTTTCTTGCGATTTGTAAATCTAATACTTCTATCAAAACAAAGATTCTCGTCGATCAATGATGAGAAAGCAAGTGCTAGCTTCTGAACAGAATACTCCTGGAGTACCATCAATGATAATTTCCAGACATCTATTTGCGCAAGAGTTTCAACTTTTCAAAAGATTAGAAGATGAAACAGTTAACGCTCTGAAACAATTGAGGATGTCGTGTGAAACGGTATGTGAAATGACAGATTTGATAATGAAGACACATAAAATAGGCTTAACGTTATTCCTCCTGAAGACTCTGTTATCAATTATAAGAGTAGCATTCAGCATAGTCAGCGACGAAACTGCGAGATGTTTTCAACTTATCTGGATCCTTGCTGTGTTAATACTAATTGTGTTGCCATGTGATTTGACGGTAGTTGAGGTCGAGAAGACTGGACAACTGTCCTGTCAGCTTGAGCTGCATATGGAAGGAAGCTGTGGAGTAGAACTCCGGATGTTCACCATACAGGCCAACACCTGCATCTCTCGGCGGCCGTTACACATTTGTCACATTTATTCCGGCTGTGAATAACCCCATGACCGTAATTGATGGCGAACAGGTTAACCATGCCACGCTGGAAACAGGCTTTCTGGCTCCAAAAATAACGGCGAACCGTGATGAAAATTTGCGTGAGACAATCAGATCTTTCCACGTGTTGCAAAAGTAGCGATAGATATAAGGTGTTCGCATTGGTTGGAGAGAGAGCGAGCGTGATTTAGCGCCCCAATCACATTGCTACTTCGGTCAAGCAAGTTTCAGTGGTGTGACCGGGGAAAATAGTGCAAAAAGGAAGAAACTTAGATAGTGCAGCCCTAGCTCATTATGCTTGCTGACTTTGATTAGCATCGCTGATTGTGACTCTAGAATGGTAGTCTCCTTCCCCCGCGATTAAGTGGCAGACTCCTTAGATACTACTTGTTGTGTGCATCGAACTGTGAGCCGCTCCATTTTTTTTCGGCTGAATGTATCAGCGTGACATCCGGCCTGCTTCACCCAGTCTGTCTGGCAGTGTTTCCGGACGTCGATAGATCGATCCAAGCTGATGAACCCCGCCGCCTGGATGGCGTAACTGGTGCTAATACCACGACCTACGATGTTAACCTCAGCTGTGGCTATTCTGCAAGTGAGATGCAGTGTTTGTAATGTACGAGATATTCGTCAGACCGGATGTGTCAACGTCGGAACCGACTTTATTATTATTATTG